>OW240915.1:316893567-316926833 GCA_933207985.1 Pelobates cultripes
ACTCTTTGGAACGACCCATTTTTTTCACAAATGTTTATAAATGCAGTCTGCATGGCTAGGTTTTATACACCTGTAGTAATGGGTCTGATTGAAACACCTGAATACAATATTTAAGAGGTGTGTCCAATACTTTTGTCCATATAGTGTTGCTCTGCCTTTCGAAGTTAACTTGGAAGGAGCTTTACTGGTGTTTGCCTTATAAGGGGCGGTTTAACAGTCTGCTAATTAAAATAAAAACCCTAATAAAATATAAATTTTTCAAAACTGAAGAACCTAGGATATTTCATATGGGATATATAATAATTTCCCTAAATTTTTCACGTGTAAGTTTTATTTAAAGGAACTCTTGTGGCAGCATAACAACCTCATTGGAATGACGTTATTATGATGCAAGAATTCCTGGGTGACGGCTTACCTCAAAGGGCTTACACCCAAAGTCTTCAGTCCTGTACCTGTCAGATCTGCCCCATCTCTTACATTCCAGTCTGATGTTTCCATTACGAAGAGTCAGCTGACGCGTTCAGCCTATCATTAGACCCCCTAATAACCATCAGACCCATAAGAGACAGACATTCTCATTAGAGATTTATCCTTTTAGTTGAAAACAGCACGGTGAATTGTCAGTGTAGGACTCATCTAAGAGGCGTGCCTTCACATGGCAGGTGAGCTTACACTTTAATGACCATTGGAGTGATACTAAAACAGTTATTTACATGTTTATAGAGATTTGGGATAGTGTGCAGGTAATTTTGTTCTATTTTTGGGGGGATAATGGATACTATAGCCATTGCTGTTGCCCAAGAGTCATGGGAGTTTGAACGCAGTGATTATATATTTTATTTTTTTCTGGCTCAATATTGGAGTTGATCATTCAGATCACTCAGTCCATGAAGCTTAAATTACAGCAAGAAAAAATATAGTACATAATCCATTTGTGTCATTCAAAGCCATGAGGGGCCAAAGAGGAATGCTCCACAAACGAATCCTTTGATATAGTTTGATCACATTACTCTGTATAGCTTTATATTGTAAAGCCTTGTATCTCCCTAGGGCCTTTGAAGAATACCAAGCCCTAATGTGCAGCCTGTGGAGCTGAGAATCCGGCTTTCGTACTGCACCAAGCTCTAAACAATGGAATCCATTAATCTCAGGGCAACCAATATTTTACTGCCGACCATGCATTGAAAAGAACTCTGCTGGTTTTCCCACATGCACCTTGACTGGTGAGATTGTCCCTTACACACTTTTGTGATGGTGCCAAGCTTTGCTGGCTGTGAACCGGGGATTATTTAGATCCTTTTGGAAACATGTTGCACGCAAATGGATTATGTGCAATATGACTTTATTTTGTTGTGTTTTTTGTTGTTATCAGCTATCCTGCAAAGATATCTCTAATGAGACGGAGATGGGTATTTTTTATATACACCCCTATATACTTATTAACCCTTAACAGGGAACACATAGGATGGGCGGCAACATTATAACATAGCTGTGTGATACAAAAAGTGAATACAAATACAAAAAAAAAAACAAGTCCTATATTTAAACAAATGGAGGTTATTTAGTTACCATCTGAGGGGTCTGCATTGATGTTGGCAGGCGGGAATTCCCTCCAGTGGCCATTTTAGTAACTAAATAACCTCCATTTGTTTAAATATGCATATCGATTTAGGAGAGAGCGCAGGTAACTTTTTTCTTTGATTTTTACTGTATGTATTGGAGCTGATGTGTACTATGGTCATTGCTGCCGGCCCAGTAGTGATGGGAGTGAGTGCAGGACTTATCTTTTTGTATTTGTATTCACCTTTTGTATCACACAGCTATGTTACAATGCTGCCGCCCATCCCATGTGTTCCCTATTAAGGGTTAACAAGTGTATAGGGGTGTATAAAAAAAATACCCCTCTCTATCTCATTAGAGATATCTTTAACAGAAGCCCAAGGAAGCAAGGTGAAAGGTCAGTGTAGGACCCAGCTGAGGGGGTTTGCCTTGACGTGGCAGGTGGGCATTCCCTCCAATGGCCATTGGAGTAACTAAATAACCTCCATTTGTTTAAATATGCATATCGATTTAGGAGAGAGCGCAGGTAACTTTTTTCTTTGATTTTTACTGTATGTATTGGAGCTGATGTGTACTATGGTCATTGCTGCCGGCCCAGTAGTGATGGGAGTGAGTGCAGGACTTATCTTTTTGTATTTGTATTCACCTTTTGTATCACACAGCTATGTTACAATGCTGCCGCCCATCCCATGTGTTCCCTATTAAGGGTTAACAAGTGTATAGGGGTGTATAAAAAAAATACCCCTCTCTATCTCATTAGAGATATCTTTAACAGAAGCCCAAGGAAGCAAGGTGAAAGGTCAGTGTAGGACCCAGCTGAGGGGGTTTGCCTTGACGTGGCAGGTGGGCATTCCCTCCAATGGCCATTGGAGTAACTAAATAACCTCCATTTGTTTAAATATACATAGGGATTAAGGAGAGAGCGCAGGTAACTTTTTATTTGGTTTTTAATATGTATGTATATTTTTGTAAGTATGTATTTATGTATGTGGCCGCTTACCACTATTATGCTTCAGAGGTTCTTAAATTATGTTCTGATGGACACTGTTATTACCCCAGAGTTCACACTGTAATTTAAAAACATACACGACATGCCCAAACCACTATTTTGAACCTTACAGCTTCAAAATCTTCACTTTCATAAATGTGGCTTGTTATACCCTCCCGATTGTCAATCCTGTAACTTCCTGGCTTCGTCAGCTCAGTGCAGCTAAACTCAAGAGGCAGCACAATTGCTCAGAGAACCTTTCTTACAAAGACTGCTCATTGAGCTTCATTGGGAAACCTGTGTTTAGACAGCCACGGGAACAGCATTATTGACTAAACTAAGAATTGCCAGACACTCAAAGTGAATTTTAATTGAATTTTACATTAAAGGCCAAAGTAGCTAAGCAAGAAATATTCAAGTCAACTTTGGACTTAAATGTGACATTCACTTTGAATTCCTGACAATATTCCGTTGAGTGAATAACGCTGAAAGTCTGTGCTGGGGAAGAAGGGTAGGGTTTTCTGGAACTGCGGTTACTAGCCATGATTTCTTATAAGCCCAAAGAAGATAAGGTCACAAGACAAGGTTAGGAGACTTTCTGACCCCAAGACACAACTAACTTCTGTGATTGTTAGAGACTTTTTGGAGCGGTGAGCGCTGGAGATTTTTAGGTCACTTGAACAATCCTCTTCACAGTGTGTTGAGACAATAAAGACACGTCCTCTTCCATGTAGAAAAGGTTTTGTTTTGGGATAAACTTGTGTTGTGTTTGCAATTGTTTGATATCTATGAGAGCAGAGTGTTTTTTTGTGTATTTCTTGAACAAAAGACCAGAAAGTTAAACAATAAAGACAATTTTCACATCCTTCTGTGCTCATATTTACCAAGGGTGCCGATATTAGTGGAGGGAACTGTAAATACAAGATTCTGCTTCCATGCAATGCTTGCACAACTGACAAACACTCTGGGAAAATGAACTGTCCTGCTCTCTTTATCCACTTGACACAAGTTTAATATTGCACAACTAAGTCCACACTGTGAATTCTAAATACTGACGTACTCTTATGAAACGCAGGTCATAATGAAACCTTGTAAATATAAAATGGTGAAAATACAGTGAGAAAAAAGTGTGTGGTAGTTAAAAATAACTACTGACCACCTAAGTGGAAACCCCTTCTACCACTTAAATAGAAATACAAATAATACATACAATAGGTGGAACACACATCTGTAGAATCTAAAAAACAGGATAGAACATCATAGTGTAATATGTCAAAAATGAACAGTAATAGATGGAATTAGATCAGTATTACTCACAAGCCTGGAGCCAATATTAACATATGGCTCTTATGTGCAGCGCAGTGGGACTTTTACATGGATGTCCCCATCCCTCTTGGTATTCCTCCTTTGGTGATATGGTGATGGTAGAAGATCACACTATTCCAATCTGTTTCCAATGAGGGAACTTTATTATGAAAAACAATCAATATATTAAAAAATTATAAGGAAATAAATATTCCCAGTAAAAATAAAAATATAGACAATATGTCCAATTAAAAGTCCAATATGCAGACTGTAGTAGTCCAAAACGCGTTTCGCCCTGTGGTGGGGGCTTCCTCAGTTGGCATTAGTCTGTATACCGAGTGGCTGGTTCTTGGCGTCCTTATAAAGCACTTTTCTTCTTCACTTCCGGGTTTTATGTGTTTGGAACGCATCGTGCGTTCCACCGCCGGTTTCCTGTATAATACTTCCGGTTTGGTGTTGTATCGGCATCTTCCTATGTGTCACTTCCGGTTTCGGTCTGTGGAACGCTTCTATGATGTCACTGGAACGCATAGAGTCGGATCCATGCGTTCCACTGCAGATAACTTTGCATACCATTGTGTATTAATCATATAGCGTCCCTAGGTGGTTTCTCAATATATGTTACCTCTAATTCATTACATATACACAGGAAAACATAAATCAGAAAACAAAATTATTCTTATTATTCAGTCACCTCTTTCGTGTTCTCAGAGCATCCCTGGGTGTCGAATTTGGTGACCTATCGAAGATACATAGACGATATTTTTTTAATTTGGAACGGCACAATAGACCTTTTACATATGTTTTTAGCTTGTTTATCTACCAACAAATGGGGAATTGTTCTTACCACTATACATAGTCCCACCAGTATCAACTTTTTAGACCTTCAAATTTTTATTGAGAATCATCAAATTAAAACAAAAAATTTTTTCAAACCCGTAGACGCCAATGGATATATTGATAAAAAGAGTTGTCATCATACACCTTGGTTGGAAAATGCCCCAAAGGGTCAGTTTTTACGAATTCGACGAAATTGCACGAATGAACATGACTACATAAATCAAGCAAATATTATTAAGAAACAATTCCTAGAAAAAGGCTACGAAGAGGAAAAACTAACTGGAGCCATGAAAGAAATCCAAGATACTCCTAGAGAACAGCTATTAACGTATAAACAACATTACAATAAAAATCTTAACACAAAAGAAGCCAACTTTATATGTAACTTCAATGGGAATAACAAAAAAATAAATAGAATTATCAATAAACATTGGTACATGCTACAGAAAGATCCGATTTTACATAATGTGTTACCAACAAAACCTAAAATCATTTACAGAGGAGCAGCCAATTTAAAAAGATCTTTAATGCATAGTAGTGAGGGCCCAACCAAGAATATATCACATTTTTTAAATCAGAGTAAAGGCTATTTTGGATGTGGGACATGTCTAGCCTGCAGAACAACTAAAAACCCAAAAAGACACATAAAGAATCTTAATGAATATACGAAAATTGATTTTACTTTAAAAGAACAACTTACCTGTTTTTCAAAAGGAGTTATCTACTTATTGAAATGTCCCTGTAACCTATTGTACATAGGGAGAACCATTAGGAACCTAAATGTCAGAATATCTGAACATGTCCGAAATATTAAAAAAGGTCTTGAAACCCACAGCGTCTCCAACCACTTTAAAATACACCATAATCTCAATCCAGAACATCTATTTTTCTGCCCACTCAAAACGGTCAAAAAAGACTGGAGAGGTGGTGATTACAATAAAAAAATAGGTTCAGAAGAAATGAAATTTATTTTCAATTTTAACACCCTAATTCCCCATGGTCTTAATTCAGATTTTGAAATTTGTCATTTTATTTAATTTTTAAAGTAGAAAATTTTTATTTTTACTTATATATATATATATCTTTTATATTTTCCACATTACACTTATTTCTTCATATGCTGCTATGGATTGGCACCTTTTATAAGAAATGATGTCACTGGCATGAACCCACTATCACTTATACAAATCTATCATGTGATAACAATTCACTTATAAATTTATGTGTATGTTCTTGATCTCTATGCATGTAAAACACACCAGAGGTGACTGAATAATAAGAATAATTTTGTTTTCTGATTTATGTTTTCCTGTGTATATGTAATGAATTAGAGGTAACATATATTGAGAAACCACCTAGGGACGCTATATGATTAATACACAATGGTATGCAAAGTTATCTGCAGTGGAACGCATGGATCCGACTCTATGCGTTCCAGTGACATCATAGAAGCGTTCCACAGACCGAAACCGGAAGTGACACATAGGAAGATGCCGATACAACACCAAACCGGAAGTATTATACAGGAAACCGGCGGTGGAACGCACGATGCGTTCCAAACACATAAAACCCGGAAGTGAAGAAGAAAAGTGCTTTATAAGGACGCCAAGAACCAGCCACTCGGTATACAGACTAATGCCAACTGAGGAAGCCCCCACCATAGGGCGAAACGCGTTTTGGACTACTACAGTCTGCATATTGGACTTTTAATTGGACATATTGTCTATATTTTTATTTTTACTGGGAATATTGATTTCCTTATAATTTTTTAATATATTGATTGTTTTTCATAATAAAGTTCCCTCATTGGATACAGATTGGAATAGTGTGATCTTCTACCATCACCATATCACCAAAGGAGGAATACCAAGAGGGATGGGGACATCCATGTAAAAGTCCCACTGCGCTGCACATAAGAGCCATATGTTAATATTGGCTCCAGGCTTGTGAGTAATACTGCTCTAATTCCATCTATTACTGTTCATTTTTGACATATTACACTATGATGTTCTATCCTGTTTTTTAGATTCTACAGATGTGTGTTCCACCTATTGTATGTATTATTCATAATGAAACCTTGTTTTATTGGATTGGATACAAACATATGATACATTGAATTATAGTTTTGTCTCAGTGTGTTGTTATATTATAAATTAATGATTGCTGCTTGTTAATGGAAAAACACATATCTCACAGGATCTCTCTATTCCTATATAATGTAAAATTTATATAATATTAATGAATTAAGCTGTTCTAAAGAACATGCACTCAGTATTACCCTAAATATTGGAGAGAGTATATATTTGTCTATGGAATGGTCGTCTAACTGCTTGAATGTTTTTATATATTAAGCAAACTGGAGGAGTTTTTCTTTATGCTATATTTATTATATCTCAAAGACCATCGAGCAACGGCTTTGATTGAGCTCTACAGAGGTGACAAACAAGATCTCTCTATTCCTATATAAGTATAACACTAGCTGTATCACTCACCTAAGTATTCTTCCTGTCCTGTTCTACCATTCTATGTTATCCTCCAGTACTTTATTATATTCTGTTTTTAATACAATTAAACAATTTTGAAACATGTATTAACAGAAAATACATTACTTTTTTTCATACTGAAAACATAAATTATACAATTCAGAGTAGGTTTTGACAGGTAAATAACTTGTTAGTAGTTAAAAAAAAATTTGTTGCAGGTGCATATTATAACGGAGAATTTGGAGATGCATCATGGGTAATTTCACAAAGGAGCTATGCGGAAAAGTAATGGAATTTTACTTTCAAAACTGAGACAACTGTTTAGCAAGCGGATAAGTTCAAGAAATTCCCAGATTAATTGGCTGCCACTTTCAGAGGTCTACGTGAACAAACCCTGGACACTTAAGCAGCTTAAGGAGAATATCCGTGCAGAAATTTGAGCGTTGGAGCCCGAAATATTAAAGGGACACTATAGTCACCAGTGCATCTACATGTATTCCTGACCCTATAGTGTTAACACAACCATCTAGCCCCCCTGGGCCCCTCATGCCTCCATAAATATAGTTTAAATCTTCCTGTATTCAAGCCTGAAGCTGTAACTCTGCATGCTGTTAGACTCAGAAAAAAAACAGTCTGCTGACATCATCAGAAGTTGTAGCCTGATCCAATCACAGTGCTTCTCCATAGGATTGGCTGAGACTGGCAAAGAGGCAGATCAGGGGCAGAGCCAGCATGATTCAAACACAGTCCTGGCCAATCAGCATCTCCTCATAGAGATGAATTGAATCATAGTCATTAAGCTGAAGTTGTTCAGGTGACTATGAGGAAAGTTCAGTGTCTGCATGCAGAGGGAGGAGATACTGAATCACAGGATGCTGTGCACAGTGCTGCCCTGTGCTCTGCTGACAGCAGATCTGAGTGGATGGAGGCATATTATGCCGCCATCAACTCCAAAGTCCCTCTGGTTCACTGGGAGTGACTGCAACTGGAGGTGTTCCTAGCTTTCAATGTAAACACTGTATTTTCTCAGAAAATACAGTATTTACATGAGAAAGGCTGCAGGGAGCTATAGTTCTCACCTGAAAAACCTCATTAAGCTGAAGTTGTTCAGGTGACTATAGTGTCCCTTTAAATAATGTTTTGAACAATGCAATCAAAAGAGCCCGACTTTGCAAACTGGCAAATGGAGTCCATTGGATTCCACACAAGGATTTTAATTGTTAATTGTATGCTATATAATTGAAATTGGTTAATTAATAAAAAGGTTATTGACTGCTTAATCTCTACTCTAAGTTTTGGCCCGCCCTTTACATACAAAAATATGAAAAAAAGAGATGTATTCATATTTTTAAGATGTATTTATTTTCTTAGGCCAGCCGTTTAGAGACAAAACATGACGTGTAAAGATTAAAAACACATCTCTCTACTGTTTTGTTTTTTATATATATACATTTTTATTGGTTTTCAAAATATAAATACATACATTATTCATTATCATATATTATATCAAGCTTACATATACAATGTACACTTACATATATGGACATAACGTGTGAAGATAACCCCATTACTTGAATCACCTAAATGCAGTGAGGGAGGGCATGGTCATATGAAAGAAAGGAGAATATTATATACTCAACTCAGTTCATCTCAGTGTTTCAACTGCCCTTTATCACGTCGCTCCTAAGATCTTTAACCAGTTGTCCCAAATACAGTATTTCTCTCGATTAATTCACAAATTAGAGGCGATTTCTCGTTCCATTTTACATTGGAATTTGACACGCTCTTTAATTTGTTGCCACGATTCAACCTAAGAAGTTTTCCAATTTATAGCAACAGAGCTTTTAAAGGCCATTAAAATATGGATCAAAATAGTTTTGCCTTTTTTCAGTAGAGATGATATATTTAGATGTAATATTGTCATTGCTTCCGTCCACACCCGGTTATTATTATGTTATTATTTATATAGCACCAACAAATTCCGCTGCGCTTTACAGTGGGTACCATCCTAGAAATTTTTTTTCTTTTTTTTTTTGTAGTTGAGAATGTAATTTAATTTTTTTGAAAAGAAATCTATTTGCACAATACTTCATTGGGTTTTTGCTGTCTACATTTTTTGAATGTCACATAAGATTAGTAACAAATGCCTGAGTTAATTTGTATGACTAACCTTATATCCATGGCCAAAGGTTCTGCGGCAGTTACATAAAGCAGCGGAGTAAGAGGGCATCCATGATGGGTTCCATTGGTTATTTCAGACCAGTTTGATTTAATTCCATTCCCTGGCCCACTACTCTACCGGAGAGAGAATAATCCATCGCTGAAAAAGCTGATAGAATTTTCCCAGAAAATCTGAAAGCCTTTAGTGTATTTAATAACAGTTCCAATTGACCCTATCAAAGGCTTTTTCTCTATCTAAAGCCAAACTTAGAAAAGGAATTTTTTAAAAATTCTTTATTTTATCATGCATATATTAGACATATAACATCTACGCCAGCAATGCCACAATAGCTTATGCCAGAGTTTACATATTCATAGAAAGACAGTTGTATGGCATGAATTGTCAGTGCACATTTTTAAAATTTAAGAAGATTGGACAGTAGTGTAATGTACGTCAAAGCGTGCTTAGCTGTAGGAGCTTGTCCACTGATTAGGTTAGTAGCAGTGTCCTAGACGTTGTGAGTCATGTGATGTTTAAAATTAAAACAAGCGTATGAGATAGGAGTAAGAGATAAGTCTGGTGCCATGAAAGGTAATATGGTTAGATATGTCATATCGACAATTGTATGAACAATACAGAGTGGAAACTGCACAGAGGTATAGCAGTCAGCATGAGTAGGGTACATGTGCATTTCTATACGCAGGCAACCACGAGTACTAACGTGGTAGGTGGTCTAAGAAGTAGCTAACTGCCTTTTTTTAAGTAGATAAGTGTCACAAGCTCTGGAGCAAGGCCGGACTGCCCACCGGGATACCGGGAAATTTCCCGGTGGGCCGTCAGCACCTGGGTCTGCTGGCGGCCGCAGGGGGAGCTGTTCTGTCTCTGCTCCCCAGCGCGCAGCTTAATGATACCGGGGCCGGAATATGATGTCATCTTCCAGCCCCGGTCTCATTAAGCTGCGCACGAGGGCGGGGGAGCAGAGACAGAACAGCTCCCCCAGCGGCCGCCAACAGTTCGCCCTATGCAGCCATCAGAGCTCCCCCTACGGGCACTAGCACACCCAGCCGGTCACCCACAGGTAATATGTGTCATTCTGTCAGTGTGAGTGTATGTGTCATGGTGTGTGTGTCTGTGTCATGGTCTGTGTCTGTGTCATGGTGTGTCTGTGTCTGTGTCATGGTGTGTGTGTGTCTGTGTCATGGTCTGTGTCTGTGTCATGGTGTGTCTGTGTCATGGTGTGTGTGTCTGTGTCATGGTGTGTCTGTGTCATGGTGTGTGTGTCTGTGTCATGGTCTGTGTCATGGTGTCTGTGTCATGGTGTGTGTGTCTGTGCCATGGAGTGTGTCTGTGTCATGGTGTGTGCCTGTGTGTGTATGTGTGTGTCTGTGTCATGGTGTGTGTCTGTGTCATGGTGTGTGTGTGTGTGCCTGTGTCATGGTGTGTCTGTGTCATGGTGTGTGTGTGTCTGTGTCATGATGTGTGTGTCATGGTGTGTTTGTGTCATGGTGTGTGCCTGTGTCATGGTGTGTGTCTGTGTCATGGTGTGTGTGTGTGTCTGTTTCATGGTGTGTCTGTGTCATGGTGTGTGTGTGTGTCATGGTGTGTGTGTCCGTGTCATGATGTGTGTGTCATGGTGTGTCTGTGTCATGGTGTGTCTGTGTCATGGTGTGTCTGTGTCATGGTGTGTGTGTGTCTGTGCCATGATGTGTCTGTGTCATGGTGTGTGTGTGTCTATCATGGTTTATTTGTGTGTGTCTGTCATGGTGTATGTGTGTGCCTGTGTGTATTTAAAAAGTGTTTTTACTCACCTTTTTTTTTTCTTACGCCGTGCTGGTCTCCTCACGACTGGTCCTGCCTCTATGGCTGAGATCATCAATGCTAATTCTCTGCCATAGGATTGGCTGCAAAGACCCTGAATGTAGGTGCTGCACACTGTGCAATCACACTGTGCAGCACTGACACAGGAAGCACCTCTAGTGACTGTCTGAGTGACTGTCACTAGACGTGTCACTAGGAAGCAATGTAAACACTGCTATTTCTCGGAAAAGTCAGTGTTTACATTGAAAAGCCTGCAGGGTCAGGCTATAGACACCAGAACCACTACATTAACCTGTGTGTGTGTGCGCCTGCTAGTGAGTGAGCTTGCTTGCGTGTGTGTGTGTGTGTGTGTGTGCGCCTGCTAGTGAGTGAGCTTGCTTGCGTGTGTGTGTGTGTGTGTGTGTGTGCCTGCTAGTGAGTGAGTGAGCTTGTGTTTTTATGCCAATTAACTTATGTATATCAGTGACATTTTTTGTCTATGAGGATGTGTATCAATGAGCTTGTGTGTGTCAGTGAGATTGTCTGTGTCTGCATGTGAGTATGCTTACTGTATAATTAAACATTTTACTCTGAAAGGATCAATATTATATATTAGAAAAAGCAATATATAATATATATATATATATATATCTCAAATATATATTGCTTTTTCTCATATATAATATTGGTCCTTTCAGAGTAAAACGTTTAATATATATATACTACTCAACCATCTGGGGTGGCAAGACATTGCCTTACATATTACATACGGAAATATATGGTGCAATGACTTGTGGGGTTGGCATAGATTTTTTTTCATGGGCTGCTTTGTATCCCCAGTCCGGCCCTGCTCTTGAGAGACTGGGGATACAAAGCAGCCCTGGAAAAGAGATTTAACCACATGTTGTCAGTTCCTTTATTAAACAGAAGAGAAGTTAAAGGACCACTATAGTGCCAGGAAAACATACTCGTTTTCCTGGCACTATAGTGCCCTGAGGGTGCCCCCACCCTCAGGGACCTCCTCCCGCCCAGCTCTGGAAAGGGGAAAGGGTTAAAAACTTACCTTTTTCCAGCGCTGGGTGGGGAGTTCTCTGCCTCCTCTCCTCCTCCTCGGCTGAATGCGCATGCGCGGCAAGAGCTGCGCGTGCATTCAGCCCGTCGCATAGGAAAGCATTTACAATGCTTTCCTATGGACACTTGCGTGCTCTCACTGTGAAAATCACAGTGAGAAGCACGCAAGCGCCTCTAGTGGCTGTCAATGAGACAGCCACTAGAGGGAATAGGGGGAAGGCTTAACCCATTAATAAACATATCAGTTTCTCTGAAAGTGCTATGTTTATTTAAAAATGGGTTAACCATAGCTGGACCAGGCACCCAGACCACTTCATTAAGCTGAAGTGGTCTGGGTGCCTAGAGTGGTCCTTTAAGTCATTCAGTCGCTTTAAAAGGACACCAACCCCATTTGAGTTAGTAAGTATTTGCTGTGTAAGGATGAATAAACAACATGCTATGCTTCAAGCTGATGACATTAAAACACCCCGATGCCCCACCAACAGATGTTAAGTCCCAATATCCCTGGCTGTGGATAGAGGCAGATATCTACATGCTCAGTGTGGCGCTTGGTGGGGTGCTCAGTCTCTGGTGTTCAGTGTCCACACCTTGAAGGTTGAGAAGTCCCCCTTTGGTATATAGTGCACCTCTGCCGATACCGTCTAGCTGCTTGGTTCCATCCTGCTGCGGTGCGGCTAGTAAGTGTTGCCGTGGGGGCGCTGTGGGCCCATTCTGAGAGCTGGCGCAATGTTGTGCATTGTGTGCCGTTCGTCTGAGCCGATCCGAGGGCTTGTCTGCCGGGTCTGGTGAGTTGGTGTTGTGTTGCTTGTGCCTGGGTGCTGCCCCTCCGCCCTCTTTGCTGTATGCAGGTACAGGGACCATGGAGATTAGGTCTAGCATGTACCGATGTGGTGTGGTCCTGTGTCCCCGTCGGTCAGGCTTTCATGGGCAGGTGCGTGCGGTCTGCCCTAGATTTGTGGAGATTGCATTCCTCGGGGGGCGGAAGATGACAGGCTCCCTGATGCGAGCTAGCAGGGTTGTGGATACTGCCATTGTATATGTGGCCTGTTGCTTGAGCTGTGGTTTAGCAGCCTACCTGGGTCTTGGGATCTCCTCTACGGGCGGAACTGCAGGGTGTGGGCCAGGATCACCCCCACCGGCCCAGAGGGGCGGGGACAGGGCCCTGTCCACCACTCTGAGGGAGTCCGGCTGGATACCGTCAGGCAGGATAGCGGGGCAGCGGCTGTCTACCCCACTCAACGCCTGAGTAGGCCTCATCCCGTGTATCTCTCCGAGGGATTGAAACAGGTACTGCGAGCCTGTCCTCAGGTCCAGTGCTTCCTCGTGTGCCGACCCACCGCATTTGGTCGTCCAGTAGGACCGAGTATTACGTTTTTCTGGCTTAAAAAGGTATAAAGTTGTCGGAGCTGTTGGGCCATGAGACCAGCCAGCATGGTGGTCAGGCCCCGCCCCCCCGTAATAACTTATCAAATTCTATTAGCTAATATAGTTGCATATATTTTGTGATCAATATTAAGTTATACTATGGATGATAATTTACTAATTGCGTTGAGGTTTTATCTTGTTTAGGGATTGGAAACAAATTTACCTTCAGAATTTCTTTTGGCATAGATCCTTTCATCATTATAAAGTTATAAATTTCCTGCTAATAGCGGACTTAATCGATCTTTATATAATCTATAAAATAAGTCTATATATACATCAGGTCCTGGAGCTTTATTTCTTTTAAGATTATTAATAATAGCACTTACTTCTTCTGATGTTATAGGTTCATTAAGTTGTGTTAATTGTTGTTGATTTAAAGAGGGAAACTATTTATTTTGAAAATAGGCTCTCTCCTGTTTTTTAACAGGAAATCGATCTACTGCTCTCAATACTGATATTAGCAGAGGGGATTAATTAGGGGTAGCGTTACTTTTTCGGTGATGTTTTCTGTTCACTTTTTTTTTTTTTTTTCTTTCTGGATTAGAGCTCATTGTTCTCAGATTTATGACTTTTACCAGCAACCACCAAAATAAGCAACAAATTACAACTGTTTCTAAGTGCTAGCTTTAAACAATTTGGAAAGCTAAATGCTGCACAAACCAGGAGAATGATTTATATTAGGAGATAGGAAATGTTACAAATACTACTGTGCACATGTGTTTTTTTTTTGTTATATTGTGACTCATTCTCCAGAAGGATTGCTTGATCTCACCTCTGATCTGTTCGTTCATTAACACTTTTTGCTCTCACCCTGATCCCCTGTAATAAAGTGCAATGGAAAAAAATAAAACTATGCATCAGTATTGCTCATTTTTAGCATCAGATAATAAAACGTTATCACAATGCATGCTTATAGAAGAAATTCAGATTATATTAGTGTTATATCATAGTTATTCAGGGATATAATTTACAAGAAAAATATTTGTAGACTTTTTACCTTTGTTACAGATATGCAGTCAAGGTATATTGTTTTGCTATAAAAGTTCTTATTTATCCAACAGAAGATAAACATCTTCCCATGTGAGATTATTTAGATTCAAGTTTTTCTTGTTGTGTCTGAGTAGACAGGTGCATGCATTTCATGACAGTTTGACGAATGGCTCCCTCAGAATAACATAACATGAAAAGATATTATCAATACAAACACAATACCAACATTTAAGCAAATATATGTTGTTGTTTTTGTTGTTTAGTCGTTCAGTCGTGTCTGACTCTCTGTGACCATTTGGACCATAGCATGCCAGGTACATCTGTCAGTCACTGGCCCTCTGAGTTCCAACAACTTCATGTTCGTGGCTTCAGTGACCTCATCTATCCATCTCCGTCACTGCCTCCACTTCTTCCCCATTTATTTGCCAGGAACTAAGATTGCATGATCTTAGTCTTTTTAACGTTAAGCAGTAAGCCAACTTTTGCACTCTCTTCTTTTACCCTCATCAACAGGTCCTTTAGTTCTTCCTCACTTTCAGCCATCAGAGTGGTATCATCCACATATATCCGAGGTTGTTGATATTTCTTCCAGCAATATTTCTTCCAGCTATGTATTCATGCAGCCCAGCCTTACGTATTATGTATTCCGCATATAAGTTGAATAAATAAGGTGACAATATACAACCTTGTCTCTTGAACCATTCTGTTGTCCCATGTTCGGTTCTGACTGTGGCCTCTTGGTCCACATATAGATTCCTCAGGAACTCTTGTGCCTCGTCCTCTGCTGAACCCAGCTTGTACATCTGGTAATTCCCAGTCTATATATTGTTTGAGTCGAGCTTGTAGGATCTTAAGCATTACCTTGCTGGCATGTGAAATTAGTGCAATTGTTTGATAATTAGAGCACTCTTTGGCATTGCCTTTTTTGGGGATTGGGATGTATACTGACCTTCTCCAGTCTTTTGGCCACTGTTGAGTTTTCCTAATTTTTTGGCATAAGGCAAGCAGAATTTTCACAGCATCATCTTATAGAATTTTGAATAGTTCAATTGGGATTTCATCAACTCCTGCAGCCTTGTTATCTGCAAGGCATCCTAGGGCCCATCTCACTTCGCTCTCCAAGATTTCTGGTTCCATCTCATTGGACCAACTATTGAGGTCATCACTGCTGTTAAGACCCTTCCTGCATAAATCATCAGTGTATTCCTACCATCTCTTGTTTATCTGATCTTCTTCTGTTAAGTCCCTGCTATTTTTGTCTTTTATCACTCCCACTTTATAGAATGTCTCCTTGTCTCTTCTTGCTATCCTTTGGAATTCTGCATTCAGTTGAACATTTTTTTCCGTTCTCCACTACCTTTCGCTTTCCTTCTTTCCTAGGCTATTTTTAAAGCCTCATCAGATAGCCAGTTTGCCTTCTCAGATTTCTTTCTTTTGGGGATATTTTTTCTTGAGGTTTCCTGGATAATATTGCAAACTTCGGTCCAAAGTTCTTCAGGCATTCTATCGTCGATGTCTAGTCCCTCAAATCTATTCTTTACTTCCACTGCATATTCACAAGGGATATTATTTATTTGTTATCTGATTGGTTTGATGGTTTCCCCTCTTTTCTTCAATTTAATTCTGAACTTTGCAATGGGAAGCTCATGGTCCGAGCCACATTCGGTTCCAGGTCTTGTTTTTGCTGACTGTATAGAGCTCCTCCATCTTTGGCTGCAATCTAATTTCTATATTGTCCATCTGGTGATGTTCATGTATAGAGTCATCTCAGAGGCTGTTGGAAGACGGTGTTTGCTATGACTAGAGAGTTGTCTGACAGAATTCTACTAATCTCTGACCTGCTTCATATTGAATTCCAATGCCAAACTATTCCAGGTGCATTTTGGTTCCCTACTTTAGCATTCCATGTCTCCTATGAGGATAGTAACATCTTTTCTTGGTGTTATAGCTATCGTGTTTAATATTTTCATAGAATTGGACAATTTCAACCTCTTCAGCATCCATGGTTGGAGCATAAACTTGGATCACTGTGATGTGACATTGCTTGCCTTGAATTCGAATTGAAATCATTGTCATTTATTGGGTTGTAGCCGAGCACTGTAGATTAACATAAACAATGGTTTAAAAACACTGCAATACACACTTGAGAGGGATATAAAACATGACTCTTACTGCAAAATTTCTGTTTATCTATATACAAATAAATAATTTCAATCTTCTGAAAATAGTATAATACATATTTAGAGTTATTTTAAGTTTAAGTATTACATAAATGCTACATTGCATGATTTTTTTTTTTAATGCACTATTACAAAACGGGTGAAATTTATCAGACTGAATTCCATTCAGTTGCAAGATGGCCTGCCCCTGATGTGTCTGCATCAACTTAAAGATGCAACTTGATTGGAGGTGTTCCAATACAGCACCAGTCACATAGGAATGGGTCAAGAGGTAGAAAGGAATCTGGGATGTGTATTATATTAGTGTAATACCCATTAACCTTGAATCATAGAGTTGGCAGGCGGTACCCTGGACAACAGACAAGCGTTAAAATAACAACTCACAATGCTATAACCTGGATAATTTATCTCTATGATAGATTTTATATTTTCACTGAATGAGATGTTATCCGTTATAGTGGACCTGTCATGTCATTTACACCTTAATAAATAAAACCTACCCAATATAGCTAACTGTATCCTGCATTTTGCACCTAATGCATTTACAGGAGCAGTAGTGTTCATTTAAAGAAAATCTACCAGGTTTATATTTGTATTTATTTATGAAGTATTTTTTTCTGATGAGCACTATTTATGTATTTGTTGGCCATATAGCAAGCAAAGTGTATATAAAACAGTATTTCTGTCAACTGAGCAAGAGCAACCAAATTGTTTATACAATTTAACTGATATTTCCCCACATTTTCTTAACCCTTTAGATAGCAAGTTTTTTTTTAGAAGGAAATAAATAGAAATAAATCTATGTTAGAATTGATGGTTGATGGTAGAGGGAGCAAAGTTTTTCTTTCAAAGACACCAAAATTATTTTTTTTATTTTATTTGGTTATGGGTAAGTGAAAAAATCTACTGACAATTTTTGAATGCAGATTCCCAAAATGTAAAACAAGATGTAAAATGTAAAATAATAAGAATATAAACTTGTCGAGTGTATACGGACATAATACCCATATGCACTAACTGCAGTTAACAGGTATCAATATTTCATCGGCCTCCATCACAATTTGACATTACTCCCAATATATCAATCTCAAGGGTCCCACAGGATCTTACCCCCTTCATTATCAATTACCCTTTGTGGTATCTCCCATCTGGACTTAGGCAGATCCAGCCCATATTCTGCCTTGCCTGGTGTAGTAGACACTTCTATTGATCTGGTGCGGAATGCCTGATCCTGAGCTGCCAGGATTAGTGCTTCACTGCTGTCTTTCAGTCCTGCTTTTTCCAACCACTAGTAAGATTTTGTAACGTGATCCACATGACTTCTTGGACTTCTTTGTCTTATGATCAGAAAATTTCAAATACAATCTGTCAAAAGCTTCTGCCTGCTAGGCCTTTCTGTTTCTCAGTAGCCATTACTCACAACAGCTGATGGGAACGAGTATCTTCTTGCACAATGCATAATGGATGCCATTGGTATCTCACTGCACATGTTCAAGAAGACCTGATAAGACCAAATAAAGAATCCTGATGTCTTTTGGAATATTCTATAGATCCCTGTGTTGCACTCTCCTGCATGTAAGAGAGTACACCAGTGATGTAGTTCCTGGCTGACAGAGCCCCACAGGAGTTGAACCACAGAAGAGCTGGACCAAAGGATATTGGCTTTAAGGAGGGAGAGTTCCAGAGTTGCAGAAATGTATATCACCCTTCCCATTCTCGAAGTGTCCCACCATTCAAACAGATATGACACCTTTGGGTGTCTTTACAGAGAAGGAAAGTACTCCATAAATGACACTGGCGAGTTAAGGAAGCAGGCATTGTACTGACAAAGAATAACATATGGATGAAAGCACTGGGGCTTTTTCTTTTTTATTAATTAAAAATTAATTAATTGTCCTCCGTCGTATCAACCCTGTGACTTATTCATTGGCACTTCCTGTTCACACGAGAATTGCCAATTCATTTCATGTGTCCTTGCTTAAGCCTCTCGATACACTAAAGTGGCTGATCAGGACCCGAAAAGGACCTATGTACCGAGGGGCAAATTTCATGGAAGGAACCTTGAGTTTGACATGACGTGTGGATAACCACACCTTGTCTCCTGGTTGATAGACAGGATTGGCACCCCGTCTCTTGTCGGCTTGGATTTTAGCACGTTTTGATGCCTTCTGTAATGCTGTATGAACGGAATCCCAAATGTCATGAATAGAATCCAAGGCAGGAATATCAGTGTCTGAAAATTCAGAAGGTAAAACAGTGGGGTGATAACCCTGATTTACAAAAAATGGACTATGATTAGAGGATTCATGAGTCGCATTATTTCTGGCAAACTCAGCCATGGGTAAGAGTTCATACCAGTTAGACAGATGGGCATCAATAAAACAACGTAAATAAGATTCTAAAGATTGATTGGCCCTCTCTGCTGCACCATTAGTCTGAGGGTGATACGCTGAGGAAAATGAAAGTTCTAAACCCAATTGCTTACAAATGGCACACCAGAACCTAGAAATAAATTGGGTACCTCTGTCAGATACTATGTTTTTTGGCACTCCATGTAACTGAAAGATCTCTTTCAAAAATATTTGTACAAGATCTTGAGCAGATGGTAATTTTTTAAGAGGTACAAAATGTGCCATTTAACACGAGACGAACACACAAATCCAAATCACACTAGGTCCTGCAAACCCAGGAAATATGCTGTAAAGTACACAGAGTACACGCCTGCCTCACTAAACTAAATGCAAACGTTCCGTTTACTTTTATCAATATGTATACGCCTCTGCGTAGGCGACCAGATGCTTTCATAATAATATGCTTGATGTCCGCTTATACAATGTGACGACAATAAAAACCTATTTAAAACAAAATGTGCCATTTATGAGAATCTATCTATGACCATAAGGATTGTGTTAAATCCATTTGAACTGGGCAGATCCACCATGAAATCCATGGCTAAATGGGTCCATGGAGCATTAGGTATAGGCAGTGGTTGTAGCAACCCAGGAGGAGATTTGTGAGAGGCTTTAGAAACGGCACATATTTGACATGCCCCTACATAATCTTTGATGTCGTTCGTAAGTGTAGGCCACCAGAACCTCCTGGAGATAGCAGAGAGAGTTTTATGGACTCCAGGATGACCTCCTGTCAAGTTATCATGGAATAATCCAAGTACCTTTGTAGCGGAGATTCACTGTTTGTGGATAACCAGGTTTAACATTAGCGGTATTCGTTTGCTGTAACGCACGAATGCCGCATACATTGCAAAATACAGAGTACAGCAGTAGATATAGACAGCTTGCTTAACTATACGGTTTTAAGTCTTATAAGTGGCTAGATTTGCCACAACCTTTTTCCTTAATGGTGGTGAAACGTACAGTTTATCCAGAGGTCTCTCCACGGGTGCCTGAGTTTGATCTGCTATTATGGCACAGAAGAGTGGAGAAGACACTTCGGAAATTGTAGTGGCAATAAGGCATTCTGGAGGTATAATAGGGAATACCTCTTGTTCAGGAACCTCATCTGTCTCAAACTGCCTAGACAGCGCATCTGCCTTGGTGTTCTTGGTCCCGGGCCTGTACGTAATTACAAAATTGAATCGGGAGAGGAATAATGACCATCTAGCCTGACGAGAGGACAATCTCTTAGCGTCCCCAATATAAGCCTAATTCTTATGATCGGTAAAAATCAGAAGTGGCACTTTGGAACCTTCTAGGAGATGCCTCCATTCTTTAAGGGCAAGTACAATGGCCAATAACTCCATATTCCCAATGTCATAATTTTTCTCTGCAGGTGTTAGTTTTTGAGAGAAAAACCCACAGGGATGTAAAGGCGCATCGGGACTTTCTTTTTGAGACAGAATGGCTCCTACTCCTGTTTCTGATGCATCAACTTCGACAATAAATGGTTTGGTCGGATCAGGATGTGCCTGGACAGGTGCTGAGGCAAATAAAGATTTTAATTGCTCAAATGCCTCCTTCGCTTCCTTGGGCCATGAATTGCAATTTGCTCCTTTTTTGGTTAGGTTGGTAATAGGAGAGATTACAGAGGAAAAACCTTTAATGAACTTGCGGTAATAATTTGCAAAACCTATAAAGCATTGTGTAGCTTTAAGGCCTTTGGTTAATGGCCATTGTAAGACTGCTTCCAATTTGCGTGGGTCCATTTTGAAACCAGAAGGAGATATAACGTAACCAAGAAAATGTATCTTTGTCTGGTCAAATTGGCATTTCTTCAGCTTATAGTAGAGGCCATTCTTTAACAGGGTTTTTAGTACTGTTCTCACATGTTCGTGATGTGTCTCTAAATCTGGGGAATAGATGAGAATGTCGTCTAGATACACTAAAACAAACATGTGGAGATATTCTCTAAGGACATCGTTAATGAAATCCTGAAACACTGCTGGGTGTTGCACAGTCCAAACGGCATAACTAGGTATACGTTATGTCCCATTCTCGTATTAAACGCGGTCATCCACTTGTGCCCTTCCTTAATTCTGACTAGGTTGTAAGCACTTCTGAGGTTGAGCTTAGTGAAGAATCGGGCCCCTTTCAACCTATCGAATAACTCAGAAATAAGGGGAATGGGATAGGCGTTTTTTATTGTTATTCTATTCAAACCCCTATAGTCTATACAAGGGCGGGGGTCTCCTTCTTTTTTTAGAGACGAAGAAGAACCCAGCCCCAGCAGGTGAAGAGGATCTACGTATGTGACCCTTTCTGAGAGCATCCTTTATGTACTCTTCTAAACAAAGATTTTCTTGGGGAGATAGTGCATTTACTCCTCCTTTAGGGGGCATAGTGCCTGGTAACAAATTTATGGCACAGTCGTAGGGTCTATGTGGTGGTAATACCTCCAACTGTACCTTGTTGAATACCTCCTTTAAGTCCAAATACTGCAGTGGGATTTCTGTGGTCAAGGGAGGCACTATTGGTATATTGCGGGTACCAATTCGTTGTTGCACCTGTTTTAAACAAATACCTCTGCATCTCTCACCTCAGCTCACAATTTCTCCTTCAACCCAATTTAAACGTGGATTGTGTTTCTGGAGCCAAGGGAAACCCAGTATTATCGGACATGTAGGGGAAGATATAATTTGGAACACCATTTATTCAGAAATGGAGACAGTGATTGGCAGGGTTTTGTGCGTGATGAGAGGCTGGGTAAGAGGTCTCCCATCAATAGCCTCTACTGCTATGGGTCTATCTTTCTGCCTTAAGGGCAGGAGATGTTTGGCAGAGAATTCCTTGTCTAGAAAATTCTCCGCTGCCCCAGAGTCAATCATAGCCTCACACTGTACAGTGGTTTTCTTACAAGACAAAGTAATTTTGTATAAGGAAACAGTTCTTAGTCAATTTAGGGGACATATACATCACACCTAAGGTCGGTCCCCGAACGTGCCTTTGGTGCGCAAGTTTTCTGGCCGAACCGGACATGAAAACCTTTGATGTCCCCTTTTGCCACAATACAAACACAACCCCTTGTTGCGTCTGTGTTGTCTCTCTGCCTCAGTGAGTTTAGCAATGTCCAGTTGCATGGGTTCAGGTTCTGGAGGTGGAGCATGGTTAATTACCAGAGGGTTAGAGAAACGAGGGGCTATGGATAAGTTAAAACGTCTAGTATGCTGTTTTTCTATTTCCCTCTCTGAGCCTGTTATCAATGTCTATCATGTATGCAATAAAGTCATTAAGGTTAACTGGAAGATCTCTGGCTGCGGTCTCGTGTTATATATTTTCCGCTAAACCTTCGGAAAAAGCAGCCACCAAACCGCTATTGGTCCAGTCAACCTCAGACGCCAATGTCCTGAACTCTATGGCGTAATCAGCTACAGAGCGGTTGCCTTGTTTTATTCTCATTAGGGCTCTGGCAGCATTCTTTTCTCTCCCTTTTGGCTCAAAAGTAGTTTTAAAAGCTGTTAGGAATACATTGTAATCACGGGCAACTGGATTTCCACTTTCCCATAAGGGATTAGCCCAGGTTAAAGCCTTACCCGTTAATTGGTTCATTAGATAGCCAATTTTTGATCTATCTGTAGGGAATGAACCAGGGGAAGCTTCAAAGTGATATTCTATTTGGTTTAGAAAACCTCTAAATTCCTTAGAATCACCTCCAAAACGAGGGGGAGGTGAAAGGGTTATGGACGGTGGTTTTTGTGTGCCACAGGTGCTACTACAGGTGGCGGAGCCACAGGCGGTACCGGAGGTGCCTCCCGATAGGCAGTTCTCTGGAGCAAGGTCTGGAATGCTTGGGCAAATTGATCTAACCTGTGGTCCATATCCTCCACCCTACTCTCACAGGCAATCATATGTTTGCATAGTTCCGCAGGATCCATGGCCCTGTCGTAATGTCACGGCTGCTAGAGTGGTCCAACACGCAGAAACTATGTAAACATATACATAAAAAAGGAAAGGAAATAAAAGGACAGAGCGTAAACCGGACCTTAGAATGGCCGGACTAATAGGCTAGAGATAGAGAATGGTCAAAGGGAAAGCTGAGGTCAAGGAAGCCAGAAATACTCAGATACCGTTTAAACAAGCCAAGTCAGGGGAACCAGAATTAGGAATAACCAGGGAAAAGCCAAGATCAGGATACCAGGAAATCAGATTCACAATGATAAACGCACTCTCGGGAACCAGGAACAGAAAACCATGACAGGGCAAGGAACTGGAGTGAATTAGGGATTTAAATATCCCTCTCTGGGCTCTGATTGGTCAGAGGGTGACCTCTGACCCCAGAACGTGCGCGTGCGCTGACGTTGTGACGTCACGCGCACGTCAGTATAAATTCGAGGGGCAGAGCTTGTGGTGTGCACGACCACGTGGTCAGCGCCATGTTTGATTTGGGCGCAATGCCCAGAAGACGCGGAGGATAGCCCATCACCTTGGTATATGCCACAATTAATGTTTACTTGTGTTATTATCCTGGAATTGGCTTCTAGAGTGGTTTTCAACTTGCCCATTGAGTTCTTGAGGAAGGCTTTTATTGTCTTGTATATATCTAATAATATATATATGTATATATATATATATATATATATATATATATACCATACCTGGTCTTGTTTGTGCCTCAGTGCAAACTCTAGCCTTTGTATACAAATCACAAAATGAGCACGCTCGAGAGGACTTGCTGTCAATCAAATTTTCTTTCTTCATGCCGAATATACAGGTAATAAAAAACACCTCTTTCTAATCAAGGGGGAAAGTTCTTAGTTGCATACAGTCCAACCCCCACACTGAAGTTATGACTAACACAGAGATTACTAGTTCATTCCACCACAGGTGGCTGTGATAAAATGAAAAGCAGCCAGCTGATAATCTCAGCCATTCGCCACATACATTGCTGCTCAGGCTAATGCTTCCTCATTAGCATTCACAGCACAGATTGGATGGGCTACCGGAGACTACCATTACATTAAACCTTTACAAATTAGTTTAACACAGAAGGTTGATACCAGCGGACTCCAGTTACTATAACCACTTCAATGAGATGAGGCAGTTACAGAGCCTAGAGTTTCCCTTTAAGTATGTAGATCACCATTGAGTTTGTTATTCTGCAATTCCTTTGTCCGTTTTCCACAATTTCTAGTTTTAGTAACCTAAACTAATGTGCAAGGAGTTGCAATGCACAAAAAACACCCCACAAAAAATCCTGACTGCCAGCTTTATGAAGTACCGGAACACTTGCTTAGATAATATATTATTAGAGGCACACTGTTGAAAACAATTTTCGACATTCATGTATGTTAATTCTAATTGGAGACAGTCTTGCGCACAAAATGTTCCTAGTGAGAACTCAAATTAATTTCGTAAAATGTTGGATCTATAACATAATTATATCTGTTACGACAATTTGTCACTTAGTACAAATGATAGGCTTCATGAATTCGAACAGCCTTCATATCAATCTGTGCGGTTTAATTCCAGCATCTGCAGGAAATTATCTAACTTCACAAAGTATCAGTGATGAAAGGGGAATAGAATATCCTGTACACGAACAAAGTATAATATGATTTAGACGCACACTTACTGCGACCATCTGCTCTGAAATCATGTTATATTAAGGCATGAAGCAGACGTTTTAAACCATCTTCCAGGTACACACGCACAAAAATACCCAAAGCCGTTTCTAGAACAGATACCAAAATAAAAATCCAGGTCCAAAATTAACGTTAGTTAATGGTTTTTCACTTATAGTGGCTGATACAACCTGAATCCAATCTACCATCTTAAAATGATACATTATAAAGGGATAATATAAGCACTAAAACAACTTTAGTGTAATAACCAGTCAAACAATTAAGCGTTAAATCACTGTGTCTTTTTATGTAGCCCTAGCCACTCCTCCCCTGGCTGTGACTCACGCAGCTGGAGTGAACGAATGGTTTCATTTTCAATTAGATCTTTCAGCACAGTATGTTTACTTTAGTGAGTTTTTATCTCCTGCTCTTATAATTGAACTTTAATCGCCCACAGGAGGCTCCTGTTGTTAATTAAAAGGAAGCTAAAAGGTTATGAAAAAGGAATAAGACTAAGACTGCCTCTAGTGGCTGTCAGTCAGACAGCTTCTAGAGCAACTTTCTGGTGGCTAGACGACTTTTGGTCGCCTGACGCTGGACTTCCTCACGCTCTGCATGATGACACCCAACATCAGTTAAATCCCATTAGGAAAGCATTGGACCGAGGCTTTCCCTAGGAGGAGGGTTTAATGCGTTCTGAGGCATGCATATTAGTCCCCCCCACATTGGATGACATCAGAGCACCATTTCCAGCGCCGAGGGAGACCGGTGCTGGAATCAAGTTAGTACAGAAAGAGTTTATTAACTATTTACATTGATAGGATAACAGCAGGGGTTGGGGTGGAATAGTGAGAGCTATAGTGTAAGAAATACAGATTTGTATTCCTTACACTATAGAATCCTTTTAACAGAGCAAGAGACAAGAAATTCTAAATTAAATATTGTGCAATAGAGGAAGTTTAAACATTAGATCTCTCATTACAGGAAATGTGTAAAGAGACTGTACAAGTCACATGCAGGATAATGTGACTACGGCTGCATAAACAAAGGGATTTAACTCCTAAATTGCAGCAAATTGGGCAGTTAGACTGCAGGAGCATGATCTATAAACCAAAATCACTCTATTAAGCTGAAGTTATTTTGGTGCTTTTAATGTCCCTTTAACTGTCCATTTGATTGAATGAAAGATGACGATAATCAGTTAAATGTGACTTATTTTAAAATAGTGCACAGTTCAAACCATGAAATGTTAAATATTACATCAATAAACAAATGTCCACAACAAAACAAGCATTGGGTCACCACAAGTACCTTGTGATGTTAAATATGTTCTGCTCCTCCTCATCTGGACCTTCCTGGCTTGAAGCGATCATTTACGGGTTGGAGAAACTTGGGCACCAAATTGTTGCCCAAAAAGTAACAAATTATTTCTAAAGACTTCATGCTACAGGTTTCAATCCCATATTTATAAGCAGCTTTCTAGATCTCACAGGGCAGAGGACCTCAGACACAACCAAAGGTCCCAGTTTGATCTCTATCTTGCTCGGAACAATATCTTCTGAGAAATATAATCTTAATATCTTAGTTTTTTTGGTGATGGTTTTAGAGGTGGTTTGGGATTCCATTTGACTTGTGCCAAACAACTTAAGATATGTGAAGAAATTTCCAGTTTTATTAGAAAAGTGCAATATTGACTAAAGGAACACTTATAATTATCTCCTCTTATCAACTCAGGGAAAAAGTAGTTGGACTCTTAAATGGTTATCCGCACATTCCATAGCAAAAATATAAAGCACTCAACACCTTCTGGTTAATAATTTCCTATTTTATAAACATAGCTTATTTTGATCATACATGAAAACTAATGAAGACAAAGTCCCAAAAATTGGGACCAGACCTCATAAAATTACCACCAATTTTCTTTCATTCCTCTTGGTAGTACAATTTTTTTTTAAATTAAGTCTTTATAGTTAAATACAAAAACGCTACAAAATCACAAAACACATATAAAGAAACACATATAAATAAAGTGGATAAATCAGAAAGTAAAAACATGGAAAAGTGTGGTTAAAAAGAAGGGAACTAATGGGCCAATAAGTTATAATAGCAAGGTTAAAACCTATCTAGGATAACTTCTTAAAGCTCTTATAGTCTAAATTAATTCTGATTTTATAGCGAAAATATTTAGCAACATAAAGCATACTTTGACACAAAAGTTAAGAAAAGAGTAATTCTGATCAGTGCTTCCAAATCTGTGCTAGAAGTATCAGGCTGAGTAAAATGAACAGGAGGGAGCAGGGTGCAAAGCCGGCTAGACCCCAGGACTGCTGTTGTGGGCATGGCACTCACAGCCTATGTGTCCACTCCAGACAGCAGCAAGCTGACCTGTGTGGATCATGCTGTGGCTGTTGGAGGTGAACAAGAGGCAGATGTGTGACGGAACGCTGTCACTGAGTGCCATCCCCTCCCCGAGTGCCGATTGGTGCAAATTGGTTCGCGCCCTTTTTCCTGATTGCCCGCCGGTGTTTTGGGCGGAAATTTGAATCACCGGTCAAAACCAAGTGATTCTGTGGAGCTATTTTCAGGTATGTACAGAGCCTCAAGCCCAGATTTTGTACAACGATTTCTCAGGCTTTGTACATTCGATATCTCCGCAACTAGCAGGGATCATAGCTGGGAACAGGAGCTATTTGTGGATGCATGGCATGTGTGGATGCGTTACTGTATTTTGTGTATTTTTGTGTGTTTGACTTCCTGTGTTCCAGATACAGCGGTACCGGGGTGGGCTTTGGTTTTGTATTGCTGTAAATGGAGACCCCCCGCGGGGGTCTGTGCATAAATACTGTGTATCTTGCCTGCAATAAACAGTTCCTTTTCACCCTTCATTAAGTCTTGTGATACCACGATCACCCTCCTGCAAGGGACTATAATCACTGGCTCGCAGCTATAATCACTCTAGGGCTGGGCACAACTGGGAAGGGGCGACCACAGGCGGTAGTAACCCATCCTCGAGAGGGTATACCACCACAATAGGCACCTGTAGCAACTGGTTACAGTGTGTTCCAAGTAAATGTGGTAATTAATAAACTCACAGTAACTGGAATACTAGCAGCCAAATAGAACATGTATTCAACAATGCTATGCTACAATCAGGATGCCAGATAAAGTCATGTCCTATTGTTTATTTAGTTACCTATTTAGGTGTAGGATAGATAATATTACAACAAAATGGAAAATATACTAGACTATGTACTAATTGTCAGAGGCTAATAATTACTTATATTTATATATTAATATCAAAATACAGTTAGAATGAAATTACATATATATATATAAATTATATATACTTCCTTGATATATGTATATCAAGGAAGGTGCACTCACAGGACTTTGTAGATAAATCTTGAAGCTTTATTGTACAATCATACACCAGAAAATGTGTCGATGTATCAGTCCTCTATCGGACTTTTTCTTGGTCTTGAGAAAAGTCCCATAGAGGACTGAAATGTCCTTGAGACTTATATGTTGACATAAGTGATTTGCACCCTTGGCAAGAACAAGACCGGGAAAGTGAGTGCTGGATCCACATGTGTGTGTATATATATATATATATATATATATATATATATATATATATATTGTATATTTGTAAACTGGCACTACATAAGTATCACAAGCTTGGGACTGAGTGGAGTGCCTTTGATTTGTTGGGTCGAAATTATGAGTGCCTGATTACACTCGTATCCCCATTGGAAGAGAATGCCGAACAAAGACCTTTGAACCATAACAACTTGTGACCTAAAAGTCAATTAACCCCCAAATCTTGGCAGTTTTCATAATAATGAATTGTTCTAAGAAGCTGTAAAGAATTAAATAGAGAACATTAACATCAAAGATTTAGAATTTCATCCAAACAGCAATTTATCTAAACGAGAACAACAAGCTCTATTATCACTAAAAAAGTGAAGATAAAATAACCCTAAAGCCGGCCGACAAGTGGGGTAACATAGTTATTATGAACTCAAACAACTATGTTGGTGTGCTTAAAAGAGTCCTGGATGATGAGGAAACATATAAGGCTCTCAAAACAGTTCCCACCAATTTCTTTGAGTTTTAAGGAAATCTTAGATGTTGGCCGCAGTGAGGGGTTGCTCTTAGGTGATGAATATGATCTAATTTTACATAGTCATCCCAGAACAGAAACCTTGTCCTGCCTGCCCAAAATTCATAAGAATCTACATAATCCTCCCGGCCTTCCCATTGTATCAGGGTTGGATATTTTAACACAGAATCGAAGTATTTAAATTGATAGGATCTTGAGATCTTTTGTGGAAAAGCTGCCCATATGCATTCAGGACACAAAACTCTGAAAGTGCCAAACTGTGCAAACTTATGTAGCCTTGAAGTCGAAATCATTATACTCTAACATCTTGCATGACAGAGGCATCCAACATGTAAAAATTTTCCTGGACAAGAGAAGGGACAATCATTAGTCACAAACTAGATTCACACGGAGGCTCCTCGAGTTTATCCTGACCCACAATCATTTTTTTTTTCAATAACAAATTTTACCACCAGGTGAGGGGCATTACGATGGAGACAGCTTGTGCCCAGTTGTATGCTAACCTTCACCTATGGTTGTGAGAGGAAAAGGTGGCTCAATCAGAAAAATTCACAAAATACCTCCACATGATATATATGTGGTGTTGTTATATAGATGACATCAGGGTTGTGTCACAGGGTACTTTAGGTTGTCGCAGGGTACTTTAGAGGACTTCAATAGATTTGTATCCATTTTGAATGCAAGTAATGAAAATGTATGGTTCACTTGTAAATATGGTGGTTCCACATTGAATTTTTTAGATCTAACAAATTTCAATTACGGAACAAAAAAACTATTCAAACAACCTTTTTCAAAAACCGGCGTCCAATAACCTTTTTTTCTTGTGATCAGTGCAGGAAATATAAAAAAAACACACTTTGGATATACTGGTCCTTTGAAGTGTTTTGTAGATGGCATGTTCGTATCTGATCACCAGAAGGGGTGTGCGGAATTTCAAACTTGGTAGTGACAGGTCACCGATTATGTGAATATAGTAAAACAGCCAATAGTAATATAAAATAATATAAAAAGCAGTAATATAAAATAAATAAATAAAAGGAGAGGTACTCACAAAAGCAGAGCAAATGTAGGTTTTGCTCAGACCTGAAGACGTAGGTGGTATAATCTCCACCAAGAATGTAAAAGGTGGAATCCTCTCAGTAAAATCTTCTTTTAAGAATAGTCAGGAGGGTCCAAAGTAGATAAAAAAATATTCACTTGTTTATTAGAAAATAAAAAACATAAGTAAAGGTAAAATACAATTAACGTGTTTTGCCAAAACAGCAGGCTTTTTAAAAAGTGTATTTTCCTTAGATGACGTCAGAGCTAAGTAATAGTCACGTCCCCAAAGCATGAGCTACGAATTAGAGTGAGTGCCAATGGCCAGGGGTGGGCACCACTCTAAGGATTTCATAAAAAGCTGGCCTCTTATTACATTTCTATAGCGGATTAGCTGCATGACGTTGGCGTGGGTGAGCCTTTTGCCCTTTCAAACCCGGAATGGCGCAGATAATCTGTTTGCTTGTGACAAAGGTGCATTAAAGCGCAAAACGCGCCTGGAGTGGACGCCTGCTTTAAATCTTTGCTTAGGGAACCAATATATTTTTGCCCTGGACACTATCCTAGAACAACTTCTACAATGATAAATCTTAGGAGACTTTATAATCTGGCAATTAGGGGGACTGCCTTGAAGCAGTGGGATGGGAGGGAGTTTGTTTAGTAAGACTGAGGGGCGGTGCAAGGATTTTTGGCTACACAGGCGACGACGCATTTTGGTAGCACCGGCCCTGGTTTAATAGGGGAGATCTATTGCGCATGCACGGCCGGCGGCGGGGGAGACCTAGAGATGCTCTCAATGCTTTCCTATGGGGATTTCAGCAACGCTGGAGGTCGTCACATAGCGTGAGGACATCCAGCGACGCTATAGCACAGAAAATCTGTGCTATAAACCAGGAAATGCCGTCTAGTGGCTGTCTAATAGACCGCCACTAGAGGAGGAGTTAACCCTGCAATGTAAATATTGCAGGTTATGAAAACTGCAATATTTACAGTTGGGCAGAAGTGGTCTGGGTGCCTGAAGTGTCCCTTTAAAGTTATTCTACATTTAGTGAGTTTTTTCCACTTAGTTATAAACTACTGCCACCCTGGTATCTGCTCTGGAATTCCATTATTTATACCCCTCTATTCAATGATTAACTTTTTATTCATCTAAGCTTTCAAATCATCTTTTCACTTTTCTCCAGATTATGGGCATTAGAGGTTATTCCTCTAAATATTAAGTAGATGTTTCTTTTTACTACTATGCAGTGGCGTACACATGACCCATGGGGCCCCGGTGCGAAAATTGATCCGTGGGCCCCCCTTCCCCCCCCCCCGCGCTTACTCGGCGCGGGTCGGGGCCGCAACACATGGCGGCGGGCACCTGGTCGCAGGGGTTGCAGGGCTGCGACCCCTCGACCGCGGTATGCACACACACTTAAAGGACCACTACAGACACCCTGATCACATCAGCTCAATGAAGTGGTCTGGGTGCCAGGTCCTTCTAGTTTTAACCCTGCAGCTGAAAACATAGCAGTGAAAACGGCTATGTTTCACTGAGGGTTAATCCAGCCTCTGGTGGCTGTCTCATTGACAGCTGCTAGAGGAGCTTCTGTGATTCTCACTGTGAAAATCACAGTGAGAAGACACTGAACGTCCATAGGAAAGCATTGAGTAATGCTTTCCTATGGGCGGTTTAAATGCGCGCGCGCGCCTCTTGCCACGTATTTGCATTCGGAGCTGAGAGGCGGACACTGGGGAGTCCGACGCTGGAGAAAGGTAAATGCTGAAGAGACACACACACAAACTCTCACGAACAGACGCATACACACTAGCTAACAGACGCACACATTTACTGACAGAGACACACTCAGCGACAGACATACATACACACTCACTTACAAAACATACACTTTCACTGACAAACACACACTCACTAACAGACAAACACACTCAGTAACAGACACACAGTAACACACTCACTAGCAGACACACACCCAATAACAGACACACTCACTGACACACACTAACACATGCACTAACACAAACACTAATACACTAACACACACATACACTAATACACTAACACACACATACACTAACACACACACTCATACACTAACACACACACACTCTCATACACTAACACACATACACACACACTAACACACACACATACTAACACACATACTAAGACACACACACTAACACACACATACTAAGACACACATACACTAACACACACACACACACACTAACACACATACTAAGACACACATACACTAACACAAACATACACTAACACACACACTAAGACACACATACACTAACACATTTTTTTTTTTAAATTTAATCCCCCCAGCCTCCTTACCTATTGGAGTGCTGGGGGGATTCCCTGGGGTCCAGTGGTGCTGCTGCTGGGCTCCTGGGCAGGCGGGAGGGTGCGCGAGGGAGCACTCTGCTCTGAGTGCTTCCTTTTCAGCTCCCTCGCGCGCCGCTTAGGGATGCCGGCGCCGGAAGATGACGTCATCTTCCGGCTCCGGTATCAGTGCGGTGCGCGAGTGAGCTGAAGAGGAAGCACTGAGTGCTCCCTCGCGCACCCTCCCGCCTGCCTACCGGGTGACAGCAGGGCCAGCCTTGGGGGGCCCTGGGGTGACCGGCTCCTGGGCCCCCCCAGGAGGAGAGGCTGGCCCTGTGGCTACATACCGGGTCGCAGGGGCGGCCGGGCCCCCTGGTGGGCCGGGCCCGGTAGCAGCCGCGACCCCTGCGACCCTGGTATGTACGCCACTGCTACTATGCTCTCCTCTTGTGCTTGGTAATTATTAGCCTCTCACAATTAGTACTAATTCAGAGCAATGCGTGTGTTTTCTTTTACTATTACTTATTCTACACCAAAATGGATAATAACTAATAAACATTAGCAGCTGACTATATCTGGCACCTTAATTGTAGCATAGCATTGTTGAATACTTATTTTATTTGGCTGCTAGTATTCCCGTTATTGTGAGTTTATTAATTACCACATTTACTTGGAACACACTGCAACCAGTTGCTATAGGTGCTGTAATACAACTCCCGTTTCCCTGATAATTCAACGGCTGATTTAATTGTTAGAAACTATCCTATTTCTAGGAAACATATTCTCTTTCTTAGGATATCGTTTGATATTTCAGGAATAATCACAATATTTGACTTCAAAACTGAGATATACCTCTAACAAGGCTTTTCATTCACAAGAGGATTTTGCATAAAAGGCTATTTCAACTGTTCATTTTCCGCAGCCAGATATTTCTACCACTGATTTTGTAAACA
>OW240915.1:316954330-316964567 GCA_933207985.1 Pelobates cultripes
ATAAGCCAAATGATTTAGGTAAATTAGAAAAACAGTCAGAGCTGTGGTAACTGACATTTAACGTGGATAAGTGCAAGATAATGCATCTCGGGCATGAAAACCTAGCATAGTATAGAATATTTGATAGAATCCTAACCTCAACATCTGAGGAAAGGGATTTAGGGGTGATTATTTCTGATGACTTAAATGTAGGTAGACAATAGAGCAGCAGGAAATGCTAGCAGAATGCTTGGTTGTATAGGGAGAGGTATTAGCAGTAGAAAGAGGGAAGTGCTCATGCCATTGTACAGAACACTGGTGAGTCCTCACTTGGAGTATTGTACGCAGTACTGGAGACCGTATCTTCAGAAGGATATTGATACCTTAGAGAGAGTTCAGAGAAGGGCTACTAAATTGGTTCATGGATTGCAGGATAACACAAGGAAAGGATCTTAACATGTATAGCTTGGAGGAGACAGGGGGATATGATAGAAACATTTAAATACAAAAAGGGAATCAACACAGTAAAGGAGGAGACTATTTAAAAGAAGAAAAACTACCACAACAAGAGGACATAGTCTTAAATTAGAGGGACAAAGGTTTAAAAAATAATATCAGGAAGTATTACTTTACTGAGAGGGTAGTGGATGCATGGAATAGCCTTCCAGCTGAAGTGGAGGAGGTTAACACAGTAAAGGAGTTTAAGCATGCGTGGGATAGGCATAATGCTATCCTAGACTTAAGATAATGCCAGGGACTAATTAAAAAGGTATTTTTAAAATTGGGCAGACTAGATGGGCCGAATGGCTCTTATCTGGCGTCACTATATTTCTATAGAGGGGTGTACATGGTCTGCAACAATCTCTAGTTAAGTTGTATGTGTAAAAGTAACATCCACATAAACGACATTTGCAGGCCTGCACTTTTCCATAGTGTCTCCTGCCGCCATTACTCTATAAAAAAAAAAATCAGACCAGGAAAGCTTCTATTGCTCCATGGTCCAGTTCGAATGCTTTGGCAACACTCCACCCCCTTGGCTGAGATCAAACTTTGAGCTTAGTCAATCTAATGCTTTCATATAGAATGGCATGTTATTCACCCTCTCCCATATATCTTACAAGCACTAGGTTTCAGCTACTCACAAAAATCCATATCCTCTATTAAGGACAAGCCTGTTTTAACTAAAGAACCTATCCAAGCACCATAACAATTACAGCACGTTGTAGTGGTTATGGTGCCAGGAGTGACCTGGATCTCCCAACATTATAAAAAGTCAAATTGCTTTGGTACATTTTGACACTTGTGTTTGTGAATGCAAGCATACACTAAGCCAGGGGAGAGGGGGGCATGTAAGTCAGCGCAGTAGCTTTGACCCGTGCTGGATTCCAGGTAAATAAAAAGATTGTTTATTTACAAGGGGACGATGACCTAAATAATAGTGCCCAGTAGAACATATACAGAAAAGGTGCCCACCCACAAAAGGTTGGGGTAACCCTTTAAAGCTATTACAGCATGTATTTATGGGTGGAAAAATCTTTGTTTCAAATTATGATTTTTTTCTAGCCTAATCATATAATGAGCATGCAAACATTAAATACTTGTGTACAGGTTACCATGGTAAAGAAGTCAAACCAGCTGAATATTTACAAAGTACTAAACACTTCATTATAATCCTATAATCAAGTCATAATATAGAAGTGCTACAATCTAAGTGGTGGAATTGTAATTTTGGGGTCATGCAACCATAAAGATTACCAGGTGTCGCTAAATATAAAATGTTCCATAAAGTTGTTTTTTTTAATGTAACTCAACAATATTCCGTACCCAAACATGCAAAATGTATTCAGGAGCCATGTTCAATAAGTGTAGAAGTACTCTAAACTGTACAGTTGAAATGAAACTTAAGGTAAAATGGAACCTTTGCCTAATTATCTATGGCACTTAAAGAAAATCATTACAAAGCCTTTATTTTTCTACAGGATAAAGTACAGATGGATTTAGCACCATAATGCTGGTTGGAATATTGTGAGAATTATAGTTAAAAAGCCAAAGTTAGACATCAGTGCAATATAAATAAAAATATCAATACATGCATTTTACTGCACAGATCAATGAGAAATATCAGTACACAGTCTACAAAGCTGACCAACATGACCAATAAAGATTAAGCGCTACCAAAAAAAAAAACAACAAAAAAACACAACTTGGCTGCTGGTATTTTGACCTAACTTTAACTGATTAACCTTGCCTCTTGCTTGCCCTTGAGAACTAAAACAAAAGTAAGTATACACACGTCAGCGTTTAAAGACACAAAAGATCTTTACAAAATATTTTCAGGCACAATATTTAGCCAACAATAAATTATTTACAGTTGATTTACAATGCCTTGCGCAAGAATTTCCCAGTCTTTGACATTATCACATTTTCCAGTTATAAACCACATAGTCAAAACTTTGAAGGCACAAAATTATATAAAGCTTGCCATTCTAAAATGCAAACATTTATTGGTTGCATAAATATTCTTCCTCAATTACTAAGTAAACACATTTGGCTACAATTACAGCGGCTAGACATTTTGAGTAAGTTTTTACCAACTTTGCACAGCTGGATTTTACAATGTTTGACCATTCTTGGTAAAACTAGTAAAGCAAGTAGAGGAGTATAATTTAATGGGACATTATAATCATCCAAACTACTGCATCTTAATTTTGAGGCTTCTAGCTGTAAACACTGCCTTTTCAGAGAAAATGTAGTGTTTACACATCCTAGGGACACCTCTAGTTGCCAATCCTTAGATGACTACTAGAAGTGCCTCCTGGGTCAGTGCTGCAGTGTCCAGCATCTTCACGCTCTGCATGGGGACACAGAACTTTTCCCATAGAGATGCGCTGATTCAATGCCTCTATGAGGAGATGCTGATTGGCCAGGTTAGCGTTTTGCCCTGCCTCCTTGACGATCTCAGCCAATTTAATGCTTTTCCTATGGGAAAGCATTGGATTGGATGAAATAATTAATTCTGAGGACATTAGCCACGGAGGCTGTTCAAGGCTGGGCTAGCACCAGCAGACCTACGTTGCACTACAAATCAGATAAGTTTTCTTACCTTTTAAGGGGGGCAAGCAACACAAATGGTTGTATATAGTGTTTTTAACACTATAGGTTCAGGAATACCCAAGATTGCCCCAGAGGATGTTTGGGATATATTTCATACGCCAGCTGTTATAGATGCTTCTCCAGAACTTTATCCAAGACTTATTTTTGATAGATCTTGAAGAATAGCCGTGGCACCCACAATTCCAGCTTTAGCCTCTTAGGCATAAAGTGACACCAAGCACAAAATAACTACATCTGAATGCAGTGGTTTTGGTACTGCGATCCTGGGCCTACAGTCTGGCAAATGTAAGCACTAAAATTTCTAGGAAATTGTATGTTTACATTTTATTCTTACCTTACACTTAGCTCCAATACAAAGGATATATCATATATCACAAAGAAAAACTATGCATTACATGTAAAATCTCCAGCAGTCATTTCCTGAGCTTTCTGGTTGTCACTCTTTGTCCAACATCCATCTCCGCTCTGCCTCCAGTTTTTCCATTTGCCCTATGCAAACTGCATATAAAGACAACCATACACGCTAATATGGGGAAAAATATAAAGTGTGAATGATGCCAGCATGTGTAATCTGCATACATTTACAAAAATATATGGCTTTCACTATACAAGCCAAACATTTATAAGAACCTCTCTAATGCAAACTCCTTATTCTAACACTTCGTTTAACTGTTAAAATACATACGGAGAAAATAAACCCATGAGTTTAAGAGAAAGCAAAACTAAAGTTAACCCCCCCCCCCTTTTTTTAAACATGCACTTATTTCTGTCTTTAAGAATTTCAAAATTGTGAAGAAAATACAAGTATAAAAAAACAGATAATCGCAAGAGTGCAGCCCCGGTTTGTTGTCCAACAAGAATTGAACGAGGAAAATAATTAAACGTTCAGGGAAACTAAGATATGAATTGCCACACAAGAAGATCAGATCAAGAGTGACCAAGGATTTAAACACGTTGGTGACTTGGTTTATTTTCCACTCTGTGTCAGACCCGTCACAGGAAAGCCAAAGCAACGTCTGACTCCCTGAGCAGAGACTGCTGGAAAGAAAAATGAACTCACATCGGAGTGCCTCAAGAATAAGAATCACAGACTGACACTTCACTGCTTTACATTTACTATATGTGGCAGCAGGTTTCAAACAGCCAGCAATGCTGAAAATGTGCAGGGACACATCAGCAGTTATTACAAGGAAGGTCTAACTCCTTCACAAAAGGTCTGGCTGTCTGTAAATGGGATGCTTCCAATCCAACCAGTAAACACTACCACAGGGGAACTCAAATACACCACATCCCATTAATATTTGACAGATTCCATTTTAGTGAAGAAAGATTTCTAAAGGTGTGGCTTTTAAGCTGAAATTGTCCAATCTTTGGAATATCACACGATTGGATAAAATATCGAAAATATCTGTAATTTGAGTTAATCTTTTTTTCATATGATGCTTGGTTTTCTTTTCAAATGTGTAAATTCACAACTTAGCAAGAAACACAATCCAGTTTAGTCCAGTCACAGCAAAATTACACAATGCAAATGGTGGAGAAAAACCATGCTTTAATTTTCTTCCTTTCTACCCTGATCAATGGCAGAAAACAAAGAAACATTCAGAACAATGACTGGGAGTCAAGATGGAGGTGCTCACTTTCAAGAACGATGTGTGGATTTCTAGATTAATTTTTTGTCCTCATAAACACGCTAAACATAGGGGATAAATAAACAGAATAAATCCGTATCTGAAGTGCCGGGCACAAATCGTTAATTCCCGGACACAGTTTTAGGCATTTAATAAAATTAGGAACGGTTTAAAGTGCCAAAAATACTCAATCTAATGGGAAAAAAAAAAAGTTAAAAACTGTTACAAAAAGAATACCTTTGGTTGTATAGTTAGCAAGCATCATGTGTCCATATTACATGACGTTATCTTAACCTTTTACCAAGGACTGTGTGCACAACACATATCAGTCCCAAAAAACAGCAGTGTGCGCACAATAATGCCACAGTAAAAGCAACAAGCTATGGACACTGGAGTGTTCACTATCATTCCATTGTGACATAGATACAGAAATGAAGCCTGCAGTAGTGGTTATGGTGCCAGGAGTGCTCCATGTTTCCTCAGGTAAAGAATAGAACCATTTGAAAACAGGTTGAGACTTCTGGTCGCCATGCAGTTAAAGCAGAAGTTCAGATTCCACTTTAGCTACATGCAAGGTTTGTGCAAATATTCAGATCATTCACTGGATGACATCAGCGGACACTGAAACAATGACCTGAAAACTATAACACACTTCACAATGCTAAACCGTTTAGATATATTAGATAAGAGGGAAGCATCACAGGAGCCCGGAGTTACCAAGTAAGTGTCAAACTGCTTATAAACAGGCCGACCCTTTGCAAGGGTAATCCTGGTACTGTAACCCCATACAGCATATTAGTCAGAATCAAGAGAAGCAGCATTTTTTTTAAAAATCAAACCTAAAGATATCCTGTAGCAGGCCACATATAAAAGCACTCAGTACTTATATACTAAACTGCCATCACGGTGTCCTATCCTATCCTGCATACAGTGCTGAAGAACAGGAAGCATAACACTTAATAACTAAGACAACATTAAGGTGAGAACAGTATGAGGACATAATGTATTCCACACCAATCCGGTTTGTATTATGTAAACACGGAACAAAGACAGTCATGAATGCACCATTAGTCTGTCTTGTATTTGAAGGGTTTTTGCAATCATGTAAATAGCCAACGTGCACGGCCCAACATACATAACTTTACGCTAACTGTACTGGGCTGTTTGCACAGATAATCCATGTGGTTATTGTAAACTTTAGTAGGACCACAACATACATAAGATATCAAACAGTGTAAGGAAGTTGAGATGCAAACTTAAATAGTGGTAATTGACATAAGAAATACATTGAGAGTTGGATATTAAGTGTGTGGTTTGGAAACAAGCTTAAAAGAAGAACGGCCACCTCAAAACAATATAATATAATAATGCTTTCACCAAATTCTGAAAAGAAAGATTAAAATAATAAATACAATGAAGTATATGTAAAAAAGTAAAAGAAAATAAATATGCACCTTGGTTCAGTCAGCATTTGAAGACTGAAAGTCTCTATGGTTTTCCCTGTTTCTGTGCAGGGAGTGAAGCAGGAAAGACCATAGAGATTTTTGGTTTTCATAAGGTCTACCCCAAAGTGTAGGAATATGGTTGAAAGCTCCTGTCATATACTAAAGGTAGGTATGAGTTTCAGAAATAGCCTGCCCTTCGGTGGGTCCCCGCTCAGTTCTCAAGCTGGCTTTAGCTTATCTTGTGCCATTACAGAGAAAACATCTCTGAAACATATCAGACTGGTCCCACCCATACGGGCAGTCCAGATCCGAAATGCTAGCAACCCCAGACGATTGTTTCGGCCTTCTTAGGCATCATCAGTGAGGCATATCTGATATCTCTCTAGTCAGCGTGAGCAAGGGGTCCACGTCTGGATTACCCTTTAAACTTATGGAGAGCAAAAAACAGGTTGCAAGAGAATACTGAGAACGGGCAGCAGCTGAAATAGCCTGCCCTTCTGTGGATCCCTGCTCAGTTCTCAAGCTGGCTTTAGCTCTTCTTGTGCCATTACAGAGGGAACATCTCTGAAACATATCAGATTGGTCCCACCCATACAGGCAGTCCAGTCTCTTGCGACCCATTTTTGACTCTACACAAGTTTAAAGGGATAATCCAGATGTGGACCCCTTGCTCACGGTGCCTAGGGAGATATCAGCTATGCCTCACTGATGATGCCTAACAAGGCTGAAACAATAGTCTGGGGTAGCTGTGTCTTTTGTGCAGAGGGAACTTGCTGGCATTTTGGATCTGGACTGCCTGTATGGGTGGGACCTGTCTGATATGTTTCAGAGATGTTCTCTCTGTAATGGCACAAGATGAGCAAAAACCAGCTTGAGAACTGAGCGGGGACCGACCGAAGGGCAGGCTATTTCAGCTGCTGCCTGTTCTCAGTATTCTCTTGCGAACCATTTTTTTTACTCTGAATAATTAACTAGTTAAAATGCTTAATACTTGCTTTTCTAAAACTATTCATAAGATAATGTGGCATGTAATTTGAGAGGTATACCTTTTTACCGTGTGACTTCACTACACACAAGACCTACTTCTCACCTTTTCCAGATTTGGTAGGACAGTCTTGATTATGACCACAAGTTGTACCAACCTGCTTTTAATTTTCTCGTGTTCCACTTGAGGACAGGATTATTCAGTATAGTCACCTCAAACGTTAGACCACCAAGACATTTTTTTTTAGGTCATGATTTATTTTTGAGGGCTACAAGTTCCCAAATATCTATGACCACTGAGGTTTCCTGCTTCGCACTTCGTTTATCCAAATAGGAAATAGCAAAATGGTAAAAATAAGAAGTAAACTCACAGACCACAGTACAAAACTTTAATATTTATTATACAACATTATATTTCCATAACGCGTTTCGTCATACAGACTTTATCAAATGGAAACTTGATTCCATTTGATAAAGTCTGTATGACGAAACGCGTTATGGAAATATAATTTTGTATAATAAATATTAAAGTTTTTGGTTACTTGATAGTCCCAACTACTTTTATTTATACATTTAACCTGGCTATTTTTACATATCTTTCTCAGTTATATTTTATATACATTTTATCCTGATTTTTAACATCACCTCTACAAGTTCCTAATCCTAGATGGGGATTATTCCACCAGCGCTGGCACCATAGAGCAGTTGGCCTGCTCTGTACTTGTAAGTACGTTTTTTATTCTCCTCTAAGATATATATTTATACAGAGAGCACTATTTGGCTGTTTCTGCTTTCTTCGAGTTTTGGATACCCTGAAGAACCCACCATATATCCCATCAGCGGGGATTATACCGCTGTGTGCGCTTTACCCTAGAGCTGGACAGAAGCTCTGAAAATTGTGAGTTCGTTATCATTATTAAATTTTTTACTTCATTTGAACCATACATTCTACACTATCGGTTGTTCTCTCTTTTTATCTTCCATATATTCTATCCGAAGATCACGCTCCTGTACCCTAGCACGACAAAGAGGACACTTTTAGGTTGGACTTTTTTATCTTCAATAATTATTATTATTGGGATTGGACATTGTCTATTTTGGCGCAGCCCTCCTTTTATACTTTGCTTTTACCTTGTATTTTAGGGTTTTGGGGGGGGAGGGGGAATTCCCTGTTTTTGGGTTGCTGCCTTTACAGGTTGTTTGGCGCTGTCTCTTTTTTATCCATTTATTGAGGGCTATACTTGTTAAACTGGTCTGCCAAGATAGACAAGCACAAGCACTATGCTCTATAGTAAGCACCAGATAACTCGCTGAATGCTTAACAGTCATTGGTTGGTTTGCAGGGAAAGATGATGAAAGCTCTTCTGGCACCGATTGCAAAGCTTCTCCACCTCATCTACTTCATGTTGTGAAATATTTTATGTTTACCAGAGAGGATCAAGCAGGATGCATTTAAATAGACACTAAGCAGCATTCACAACTTGCACTCCCTGTGATGAAACCACTGCTCACAGATGGCTACACCTGTCCCAACTTGCAACAATTGCCGCAGCAGTAAGTAGACAACTCGCTCAGACATCCGAGGAAGATTAAATGCTGCCCCATGTACTTCCAAGTAATTACACTACATGAGCCCGCCTGGGCAAAGCTTCAACCGTCTCAGACTCCTGCAGTTTTTCAGGTCTATATCTCCATTTATAAAAAGCATGAGTTAAGCTACTAGCCAAGTGATTAGCTACATATTTCATAAGGAAGCTTGCGAAATCAGGGAGTTTAAGCTCTAAAACGGTCGGTGGAAGGGGTAGGACATCTTGAGCACCCCTGATTATATGTGAAAACCTGTTTACTAATGAATCAAATAAGTTACAAACAAGATAAGGGGAGACGAGAGAACAAAACATACTTCTCAATTAGTAAATGCCATGTTTTCAAGACAAAGTGCAGAAAACCATGTTTACATTAACAATATATTGTCAAAGACCCCCATCTTTAACTGATGGTCAAGTAAAATGAGTGCTACTTGTGGTTTTTTGTAATTATTTAAGAATCAAAATAATTTAGAGATCCCCTAGTAAAAATGAGCTCATCATATACAGCACTTCTGTATACCGTGTAAGAGGACAGGGCTGTATAGTGGCCTTTTCAGACACAGCTCAGCTGCTCTCACGTTAAGGTTAAACTGTAACAATGCTATTTTGGGTGAGTTGCTATAAGTTGGAACTAGTCCAAAATGACCGGAATTTTCCAGCAGTTAACTCGATCTCCGTGATCTTTTCCCAGCCCTTGTTTCACTGAAAACAGCACCATTAGCCTAGCATGACGGACTCTGATGTTCTTTAACCCTTTGTGCAATAAATGAAGTTGCCCTTTAATGTTCCCTACTGGTTCATGTATTTTACATTCCAGCTTGCATTAGAATGATAGAATGCGGATGTGATTTATGACCTCAAAGCTACAGTGACAAGTTCAAAATGTAAATTATACAGCTTGTGGTGATGTAATCAACAGCAAAAATAAGCTCTATACATCGGAAGATTGCAACTGATCAGCCCGGGAAGACCCTGAATGTGACTAATGCAACCAGCCCTGAAATGACAGGAGCAGTATGAAAATCATTTTGGTGGGGACAATGTGCACAGCTTGGAAGAGTACAGCAGATAGCTACTGATCAATAACATTTGTTATTAGTGGGAGCCTTCACATGGTGCTTAACAGTCTCCTATTAACATGACAAACTTTGTAGTTGTGTTTCACGCAGGATTACCTGCCCTAAGAGGCATAGCAATGCCAAGGGTAACAAACTGATGGCAAAGCACTATAACAACATTCACTACTTCAATAAGGTGTAGTTCAAGTGGATCCTATGTCAATGTCCTTTCAAACCATTACTTTACAACTAGAGCAACTTTAACCCCTTAAGGACCAAACTTCTGGAATAATAGGGAATCATGACACGTCACACATGTCATGTGTCCTTAAGGGGTTAAATAACCCCTGTAGCTATAAACCCAATCTCACTCAGGCATAAGAGGAAAGGGGTATGTACCCACCGCAGGATCTGGCAAACACCAGATAAGACATTAA
>OW240915.1:316969486-317094074 GCA_933207985.1 Pelobates cultripes
GTTTCCTCCCGGGAGTCTCATTCTCCCAGCGTCTCCCCAGCCGGACTCCCTCCCGCAGATCCCAGCGAGCTCTCCGACCGACCGCCAGCCAATCGCACGCGGGGACGTCACTAAGGGCGGTCACGTGACGCCTAGGTCACCTTTCTCGGCCGAGCTCTAAACACCGGAGACGTCGCACCGTACGGACAGTCCATGCACAAAGTGCCTGCAGGGCTCCCCGGGGGGGAATCTGCCCGGGCTCGTGTGCGCCCCGAGAGTAACGCGGACCCAGGGTTGACTCCCGGAGCTCAGCGAGCGCAGTCCTGGCAGCGCAGACGGAAAGGTCACATTGTGCCGAGTCTCTAGTGTTTAGAACGTAACAAGCTGTCACTCCGAGCGCAGACAGCGCCGTCTCCAAGGTGAAGGCTGGCGTCATGTGACTTCCTCCCGCCCTGGCCCCGCCCACACGTGTTGGGGGGGAAGGGTACTTCCGGTTGTGGCTTGCTGCTGCAGTTAACCCATTGAGTGCTGGATGAGCTGTGGCTGAGTTCTGCTCAATGTCTCACAAACACAATGTTATTCACCAACACCATAAATAAAATATACATAAATATATATTATAATAATAACAGCCATGGGTTTATTAAACTAAAGTGGGAATTATTAACAAAGTCAGTTTCAAATATTATAGCCGATAAACAAAGGCGACCAGCTTTTTTGTTTTTGTGTTTATTTATTTATTTTTTATAAAATACTGAAAATCGCGTTAAATTCCTGACGGTTCACGTTTCGATTAATAACTATTTATAGCAATACTATAAACGGTACCCGAGACGTTATTTCATTTTCTCCCCCAATGCTCCCATATTGGAAAGCATTGGGAGACTAGTGCGTGTGTGCGACAAAGCGCCACTGTGCGACGATTAAATGGTTTCCATGAGACCCCCTGATTGAAATAAACAAGTATAACCAGGGAACTAAATCGGACCAGCTGGACAGGCGCACAAAATCGGGACTGTAACGCCAAAATAGGGTCAGTTGGGTGGGCTGAATTCAACACCGTGAAAATGTGATGGATAGAAATTAATGTGTGTAAAATGTATATTTACTATGTATACCTGTGTTCATTTATTACTCAAAATGGCTGCCAGAGCACCCCCTCCCATCGACTAAGACCCTCGTGTAGTAAGATGGCGCCTCCATCCGGAGTTACACCTAAGATGACAATGACATTAACACCCTCTGGAGGAAGTCCATCAAGATTAGGCACTTAACACCTAACCAATTAAATGTTTACTTTACTAAAACACATAACACTTAACCATTTGAAAAGTTTAATTTTTGTATACGTTGCATTCTTTGCCTATGCCGCCCCTGACAATACACTTGGAAGTTTTCATTTAACTGAACTTGTCTGTGTCAGTGTGATTTCTTCGGCGTGCATACTTTATTACATTTAAACCATTTGGACAGGGGAAGATATTCAAGCAAACACTTGGTTTGGTCTAAAACAAAAAAGTCTTGAACATTTTTCTAGCACTTAACTAATCCTCTAATTCCACTAAATATCTACTGTTAAGGGCTACGGACATTCGTTCTCTGGGATCTCAATGAAAGGCTAGCCAATAACAAGCAAATGCTGCATAGCAAGGTATTAATATTATTATTTATAAAGCACCAACAAAGACCGCAGCGCCGTACAGTAGGTGGACCAACAGACAAGTATTTGCAATATGACCAGTTGGACGCACAGGAACAGAGGGTTTTGAGGGTCTTGCTCACACAAGCTAACATTCATAAGGCCAAAAAATAACACAATAAGTAAGGATAAGATGTTCTCATTTATAAAGTATTGTACAGCGCTACGGAACTTGCTTGCTCTATATAAATAATACAAATAATAATAAAGCACCAGCTTTTTAGTAGATAGCTCCCTTATATGGTGTCCCTATGTGGTACTGCTATAGCTAACTAAAATAGGGAGCTATTTACTAAACACAGCTCCCTCCGTAATGTGGTATCCTTAAAGGGACGCTATAGTCACTAGAATAACTACCGCTTAAAGTATTGGTTCTGGTGTCTACAGCCTGTCCCTGCAGACATTTTAATGTAAGCACTGCCTTTTCATTACTGACTAATCGCACCTCCAGTGACTGTCACTCAGACGGCCACTAGAGGTGCTTCCTGTGTCATTTTCAGTGTCTCCATATTCTGCGTTTTGCCATACGTGCGCATTAGCTTTCCTATGAGAGAACATTGGATTGGCTGAGATTGTCAGTTTTGATGATCTTAGCGAAGGGGGCGGACTCACAAGGCACTGGAATAAAGGTAAGTTTTCATTCTTTCTAAGAGGGAAACGGGGTCCTAAACTGCATTTTTAACACTATAGTGTCAGGAATAAACGTTTGTATTCCTGACCCTACAGTGTTCCTTTAAATGTGGCAATCCCACACAGGGGCTCCTAATAAGGGACATTTTGACTTATTGAAATGACTAGAAATATTTGGCAGCTATTGTATGCACCCAAATGGAAGTACTGAACCAAAAATAGTGGGCAAAATTAATACAATATGAGCCAAAATTAAATTATCCACCATACAGAAGCCTAGAAAATAGAGTCTTTCGAAATGTAAAAGAACATTCTGGGCACCAACACAACGTAAATGCATTTCAATGTAAACCACCCACACTACTTACCTAATTCACGAGTTTGCAGCAAAGTTTTTTCCTCCGTTAGCAACAAAAGTTATATGAAGGGCACCACCGACTCCCCTGGTGGATTGGATGGTGCCTGGCAGAGTTGCTATACTACTTGTTATGTATCAGTGTGCTATTGAGCTTTCACTTTATAATAGACAACTGCTTTAAAAAGCTCCTGCATGTTGTAAAATTTAATAAAAACAACAAAACAAAAAAACACCAATATCCTTCTACTGTAGAAATGTAGAGAACGAGGGCTACAACAATGCCTATTAAGGCGTCTTGTTTCGCAACATTGGCGTTTCAACTTTAATACATAATTGATTGATAACTGAAGCCAGATTGTAAGTGTTGGTTGTTGGTATTACAACTGCAAAAGTAAATATTCATACAGCATGAGTGGTCAGCAGCAAAAAACCTTCTCCCATACACTCTAAGCACCCCAGATTATGAAAAAGGGGTCTTGTGACCTCGAAACTTGAATATTGAAACAGGAAAAACTGTATAAACATAAATTATTTATCTTTGGAAAAAATTATTTGGTAGAACTGAAATTTCTCACTGTTTACAAATCTGCTGGTTCCTACTCTAGATTTTAAATGAATGAAATTCGGTCCCTGTTACCAAATTATCCACGGGGACTCGGTGAGTTAGGTGAGTTAGCATCCCCTTCGTTTTCTTACAGAATGTGCGCAAAAGGGTAAACATGGATGCTCTCAGCGACGACCTCTGCATCTTTGTGGTTTTTCTACCTTGCGTTATTGCTTGTTATTTCTATAATGCAAGACTCCTGGAAGAATAGAGATACTGAACTTTGTAAAGGTCTAATAAAAGGATAATTGTTCTGTGCTTAGCCTTTAATATTCTAATATACTCACCTTGTTGTGGCAGGCTTTACCACAATAGCTGGATTGTATTTCATACACAGAGAGCTAATAGAATTTTATAGGTAGCTCCTGGTTCACGTTGTGACATTGCACACTGATACAAAGTCTGTTATTAAAACCTCCATACTAATTATTTCTGAAATGTACAGATACATATCATAAATCTTTTTATCCATATCAAACTGCAGTGCATTTTTTAGGTTAAATTTTGTTTGTTTTTAGAAAACATTTGAGCAAGAAAAGTACACTGAAACTCCCTAATTTTCAAGTATCTTTTGGTATGTGCAAAGAATGCAATATAGTTTCAGGGTTACATAGTTCAACACACACACACACAAATTATTCATGCAGTTTGATATAGAGGAGCAGATCTTTTCAGGGTTTTGAATTTATGAAAGAATTGACCTTGTCACATATCCCATATAATATCAAGGGACAGTCCCTATTTTGGGCCCAAACCCTTCTGTACCTATTTTCTATCTGAATGTCCCTATCTTCAAGAGCAATAATACTCACAGTAATGTGTCTTAGTCCTCTATTCTTGCTGTTAGCAATTGGATCATTTTGGCTTCAAAAGTCTTTCTTTCTTTGGTATTTTTAAAACCCCCTTTCAGTACTTTGATTTTTAGGTCCTTGATTGAGTGGCAAGGCTGGATAAAGTGGTGCCCCACAGGAGTGCAGTAGGATTCTTCTTTGTGGTGTTTAATAGATGGGAGTCTAGCCATCTCCTTGGTTTTGCACCCCTCCCTGTCACAGGTGCCTCATCTCAGGACCCTATTTAAGCATTGTACTGCAGAGAACTCGAGATGGAAGGATTTCCCCGAGTGATTAGCTCATTTAGGAGACAGTTGGTTGGTAGTGTAGGACCTGCCAAAGATGGGGTACATTGACGTTGTGGCAGGCTTATGCAATGTATGATCATATAATGTAACTAAACCCCCATTATTTTTTGCCTTTATTTTAATAAAACTAGCAAAATCTGTCAGCACCAAAGAAGCTGTTTAGTAAATAAGGGAGTGCGTTGGAGTTTCATTTTTACTGGTGTTTTATAGAGTGTCTGTGCATATTCATTCTGATATTTAATTGCTGGGTGGTTCCCCTAATATTGAATCCAAGGTGGCATTTAGTGCATTGAATCATGTATACCACATTGCTGGATGTGCAGGAGTATGAACCTTTAATGTTGTAGGTTTTATTGTGTGTGGCTTTGTTGTCTGTGCAAATGTGCTGACCGTTTGCAGAGTTTTTTTTTGCATTGACTGGTCCCATTTTCTTTATTTTTCCCACTGTTGATTCATTTTTGTTGGAGGTTTGGTGGTTGTCTGAAGGTGTGTGTGTGTGTGTGTGTATATATAAATACACACACGCACACATACACACTACATACAAGATCCAGCACACTCGCTCATCCACTAAACCCCAATTTCAACTCTCACAGAATGTAATGGTTTTGTTTAAAAACCCTTCACCTAGGCAAAAAAATACTAGGGGTTTATTTACCGGACTCTCTCCTGTTGTCCTGCAACATGTCACTGCTTGCCTTTCTTCCATCTCTGACTGGATGTCCTCCCGCTTTCTGAAACGTAATCTCTCTAGAACTGAGCTCATTGTCTTTCCTCCTCCTAATACTGATCCTCCTCTTTCACTCTCCCTTAAAATTAGTGGTATTCACATAAGTCCATTCTTGCAAGCACGCTGTCTTGGCGTCCTAATTGATTCTGGCCTCACCTTTGAGCCTCACATCCAGTATGTGGCCAAATCCTGTAGATTCCATCTTAAAACCATAGCCCGCATCCACCCCTTTCTTACGCAAGATGCTACCAAGGAGCTTGTGCATGCTCTAGTAATTTCCTGCATGAATTATTGTAACACTCTCCTAATTGGTCTTCCCAAAAACCGTATTGAACTGCTACAGTCTGTAATGAATGCTGCCGCCAGACTGATTTTCCTCTCTAGTCGGTCCTCTCACACCTCACCCCTCTGCCAGTCCTTACAATGGCTTCCTGTATCCTGTAGGAGTCAATTCAAGGTGCTAACCCATACCTATAAGCCCTGAACAATTCTAGCCCCTCTTATATCTCTTTACAGATCCATAGGTATGCCCCTTCTTGGTCTCTCCTGTCCACTGCTCGCACGCCCAACCCACACTTCTCGCAGGCGGCTCCCTTCTCGAGGGTGGCTCCCTTCCTGTGGAATAGCCTACCTACTGCAATCAGACATTCCCCTAGTTTTTAAAAGCTTATGACCTCCCAGAGTAACCTCTACCTTACATACCTGTCTCTTGCTCTCTCCTAAAGGGCAGCACTCTACTCTCTCCTCCAGCTCTGCTTCACTCCCACCTTATTTGATTGCTATTTCCTGTCCTAATGTGTTTTATACCCCACCTCCTATAGACTGGAAGCTCGTTTGAGCAGGGTCCTCTTCAACCTATCGTTCCTGTAAGTTTTCTTGTAATTGTCCTATTTATAGTTAAATCCCCCCCTCTCATAATATTGTAAAGCACTATGGAATCTGTTGGCGCTATACAAATAATAATAATAATAATTAACAGTATATGATCATACATTGCATAAGCCTGCCACAACGTCAATGTGCCCTATTTTTGGCAGGTCCTACTCTAGCACTTAATGCTTGTTTTTATGCGATTAATACACTTACTTAGGGAATGCTTCCTCCTGGGACCCTCTGCAGGTGAAGGTTAAATAGTGCCCTGGAATGAGGCACCTGTGACAGGGAGGGGTGAAAAACTGGGGAGTTGGCCTAGACACCCAAATATATAAATGAAACCAAGAGGGCTGTACTTACCTGAACATGCAAATATTATAGGGTGGTGCTGAGGCCGATTCATGCTACATGTTAGTATTATTATTATTTATAAACTGCCAACAAGTTTCATAGTGCTGTATAACGGGTGGACTGACACGTATTTGTAAACAGACTAGTTGGATACACAGGAACAGAGGGATTGAGGGCCCTGCTTAATGAGCTTACATGCTAGAGGGAATGGGGTGAAGTGAAACAAAAGGTAAGGATAGGGTAGAAAAGTAGGTTGCTAGCATAGTGTTCATTGAGGGCTTAATGTTTTGTTTTGATGACAGTTGCAGGAGCAGAATCAGGGTGCGGGGAGGGAAAGCTGTTCACAGTTTAATTGATATGCTTTCCTAAAGAAGTACATTTTCAAAGATTTTTTGAAGGAGTGGAAATTGGGTGAAAGTCTAACAGAGAGGGGAAGGGCATTCCATAGGAACAGTGCAGCCCTAGAGAAGTCTTTAAGGTGAGCATCAGAGGTAGGAGTACGAACAGAGGTTAGATGTAGGTCTCCGGCAGAGCGTAGGAGCGTAGATGGGACATATTTGTGCATTAGTGAGGATAAGTAGGTCAGAGCAGCATTGTGTAGATATTTGTAATTAAGTGTTAGGATTTTAAATTGAGTCCTATATCTTACTGGAAGCCAATGTAGGGACTGACAAAGGGGGGAGGCGTGGGAGGTGAGGGCGGACAGGAAGATAAGCTTTGCCGCCACATTCATTGTAGACTGTAATGGGGCAAGTTGGGAACACGTAAGACCACTGAGAAGCAGATTACAGTAGTCAAGACGAGAGAGGACAGCGGCATGGACAAACAACTTTGCCTTATCAGGCATTAAATAGGGTCGGATACATGCAATATTTTTGAGATGGAAGCGGCAGGATTTGGCGATTGATTGGACATGAGGGGTGAAGGAGAGGTTGGAGTCAAAGAGAACACCTAGGCAGCGAGCCTTAGAAGTAGAGTGGATGGTAGCGCCATTGACTTGGAGGGTCACAGACAAGAGAGTAGCAACACTTGAGGGAGGGAAGACCAGATGTTCTGTTTTAGACAGGTCCAGTTTAAGGAAATGAGCAGCCATCCAGTTGAAAATAGCAGAGAGGCAGTCAGAGACACGAGTCAAGAGGGTGGTGAGAAATCAGGGGAGGACAGATAAGTTTGCGTGTCATCTGCATAGACATGATACTGGAAGCTGAAGGAGCTGTTGAGTTTACCAAGGGAGGCAGTGTAGATTGAGAACAATAAGGGACCAAGGACAGACCCTTGGGGAACATCAACAGAGAGGGATTGGGGAGAAGAGGCAGAGCCAGAAAAAGAAACACTGAATGAGTGCTAGGAGAGCTAGGAAGAGCACCAGGAGAGAGTGGTATCTCGTAGACCGAGATGACAGAGGATGAGAAGAAGCTGTTGATGATCAACAGTGTCAAAAGCAGCAGAAAGGTCGAGGAGAATTAGGATAGAGTAATGGCCATGGGATATTGCAGTGATAAGATCATTGAATACTTTGGTCACAGCTGTTTCAAAAGAGTGACGAGCACGGAATCCAGATTGAAGTGGTTCAAGCAGAGAGTTGGATTCGAGGAAGTCTGTTAATCTCACATACACAATTCTCTCAATGATCTCATAGACAAATGGCAGTAGCGAGATAGGGCGGTAGTTGGATGGGGAATTAGGGTCAAGGTTGAGCTTTTTCAGAATCGTAGAATTTAAGTGAAGGAGGTGCCATGATGTCTAGTTGAGAGGAGAGAGTGGAGTTGTAGAGGGAGGTTGCAGTGTTAGGGCAAGTGAGATTTGAGATGGGTGAAAGGAGACTTTGGAGGTTGGTGGAGAATTGCTGTTCGTCAAGACAATGAAGGTTTCTGCAAGACTGATGTGGTGAGGGTGGTGTATTTTGTGTATGGGGTATGCGGATGTCAATGGACAGCAGATGGTGGTCAGATAGAGGAAATGAAACATTGGAGAGATTAGAGGTGGTACAAAGATTGGTGAAGAAGAGGTCAAGAGTGTTTCCTGCTGTATGAGTTGATGAATTAAACCACTGTGGGAGTCCAATGGAGGAGGTTATAGAGAACAGACGAGAGGCATCAGGGCAGTTAAGGTTGTTGATTGGGATATTAAAGTCCCCAATAATGAGGGAAGGAGTGCTAGTGGAGAGGAAATGGGGTAGCCAGGAAGAAAAGTGTTCAATGAATAGCCTAGGCCTAGTATGACCGGGCAGGGCAGGGGCAGGGGCAGGGAGGATAGGTTGAAAGGTACATTGAGGGGAGAGATACAAGTGAGACATACAAGATACAACATACTCGCTCATCCACTAAACAGCAAGTCTCAGTAGCACAGTATTATTCAGTTCAGTACAGCCCTTTTGGTTTTATTTATATATATATATATATAAAACCAAAAGCCTTGCACTCCTATTTACAAAAATGTAGAACCCCGTGCTAGATTGCACTAGACATGCAGAACAGAAAAAAATCAGCACTCCCAGGATTTTTAAATAAAGCTTCATTTTTCATTTTCATCAGGATAACAAACATAAGTATATATATATATAGTGCAGATTGGATTACCCGTATAAGTCCAGTAGACAAGATACCCAAATACCACAGTATTGCAGTATGCAATGGTAAATTTTTTGTATATATCTTATATATTTATAAATTATTTTGGTATAATTCAAGGGACACTATAGAGTCAGGAACACAAACATGTAACCCCTACCCTATAGTGTTAAAAACACCATATAGCCCTTCCAGTCTGCTGCTGGCTCTGACACTGATCTGCCTGCTGGTAGTGTCAGAAGTGTTGATCAAAGCCAATCACAATTCTTTAAGACAGGAAACATTGGATTGCCTGAGACTGTCAAGGAGGCAGATCAGGGACAGAGCCAGCACAAGCCAAACAACATCTCCTTATAAAGGTGCATTGAATCAATGCATCTCTGTGAGGAAAGTTCAGTGGTGGAGACACTGAATGTCAGTCACACTGTCCAGCACTGCCCCAGAAAGCACCTCTAACAGCCACCTGAGGAGTGGCTAGTGGAGGTATCCCTAGGCTGTAATGTAAACACTGCCTTTTCTCTGAAAAGAGAGTGTGAATGTATCTGACTGTCTTCAGTCTTGTGTTTAGCGACATTTACTGAATAAGCCTCTAGACTAACAATCTACGTTCTGCTCAATGTATAGAGGGTGTTGGTTGTTTACAAGTTTGGATGGTTAACTTTCTTTTCTCCCCCCTACACTCACCACCACTTCTTACTGCTGACCTGCCTAGTAACAGCAGTAAAGTCCAAACTACTCACCCCCTTTTACTACCCTCTCTATACATTAAGACCAGGTCTAACTATCTGATTGGATAAAGAACAAAAACACACCCTGTTAATGAACAACACATATAGACCTGTGATACGCAATACATTTTTTGAAGACACGGAACAACTTGCTTCTGTGTCAGGTCATTGTGGACTTACCAAAATTGCAGGACAAATCTGAGGTTGATAAATTACTCAAAAGTCCATGGCAAAGAAGGTCTAAATTTTGTTCCAACACAGTGTTTACTGCAAAAAGCCTGAAGGGACTGATACTCACCAGACCAAATGCAATAGGCTGTTGTTGTTCTGTTGACTATAGTGTCCCTTTAAGTTGTTTTTTTTGTTGTGGATCTGCCTGACAACCCAGGAAATGATGTAAGCTGCCGATCTGGGCATGAGATCACGGTGAAATCGCAAACACATGATGTGGGTGGGATTTGCAGGACTGCCTTTGTTGTCAGGCAGTTCCGCCGATCGGGATTGCCGCGGTGGGTAAGTATCCGGCTCCTGTGAGGGCACGATCGTTAAGGCATGCTATGCCACCCTAAAAGCGTTAAAGCCTTCCTCTTGCAAGACGGCATAGCACGGCTTTAACAGGTTAAGGGTTTAAACTACAGTAACTGTGTTTAGAAATCAGTCTGTTTATATAAGATCTAAATTTCCAAATTTGATTTTAGTTGCATAATTTATTTTTTATAATACACTGTCTCCCAGTAATGTGACAAAACTTTTTTAGAGTTTGGACACCAACCAAGTTTGCCCAGGAGACACGAAATCAGGGCATTGTTACTCATGGTATTGTTATTGAGAAAAGTTACACTTTCAGGTTGGCATGTTAAAATTGTCTAGATTTGGACAGAATTGATTATGTGTCAGCTGGTGCTCTCAGACAATCAGTGCTCTCAGCTAATCGAAATCTGACTATGTGAATGCAGAAGTGGAAAGTTTTTAAAAATCCAATGGCACTTATAATCCTCTCCAGAAATAGGGTTCATTATTTGCCTTATCAAAATTGTTTGGTTTGAAGTATGCTGAGTAGCCAGATTCTCATAAAAGCTCTGACGAAGGTGTAGCTATATGCACCGAAGCGCGCGTTAGGTCCGTTTTTAACTCTCACTTTATGGAGCACTGGGTGTTTAGCACCCCTCTCTTCTTAGATTTTGGTTTTGTGTGGGTTAATTGGAGGCAAGGATATATAGATATGAGGTATTAGCATAGAACACCTACAAAGGTGTTTTTTTAGGAGACTCCGGGACTAGCAATTAGGGCATTCCAACACTTGCCGACAATTGTTTGTTCTGCATAAATATTTGTCTCTCCACCTCCCTTTTACCTCTCAGATATCTATGAGGCTTTTGCTACCTCCTGTTCTAAAGGGGATAAGAATACTTTCAGCATTAACACTGCTTCATTAGATTTGAGTGATTTTTTTTAACTCATTTTTTTTTAAGCTCCTATATTACTGACAGTAATTTCCTTTACCACAACCCCTTTATTCAGGCTATAGCCTATTTGCCTTATTGTCTCTTGCGCTCATTGTTATGACAATTACCTAGATCACTATTAAGTTAACTCTCCCTTTACCAATCCTGTTTATCTGGACCTAGCAGACATTATTAGGGTTTATTTAGCCCCATTGAGTCTAGCTGCATATTGATACCGTTAAACAAGGATCAGGACATGTGGTTGTAACATACATAACAAATCATATTTGCTTCCCAACTTCAGTTCAATTTGTATCACTATTTCCCTGTCTTAACCAATAAAGTAATTTCCTACTCGATACAATTTGTACTTATAGCTGCGGGAATATTTGACTACTGCCCCACAAGGCTCATCTCTAAGCAAGTTATTATAGCTGTCAATTTGTAATTTTTCCCTCCATTAAATACCAGTACTGAGTCCCCCCTTGATTGGGGTGTATTCACTCTTTGTCTATACGTATCGTTTTTTGGGTCAAAGCCGGCGGATCTGGTACCACCACACTGACCTCTATGTTCCTATTCCAATTAAATTGGACTAGGTTACATAGCTTTATCTCTGCTTCCTACTAAACGCTCTTATCCCTTATTAATTTTCTCAAATCTATTTTCTTAATGTAACAGTTTTTTATATACCTTATTAAATTATTAAATAATGTCAGTGCTTTTTTTTTTTTTTTAATGAATCCACTTAAATATATATCCTAATTTTACAGTGGCCCTGAATGTTCATGACAAAGTCCTTTGATCAAATAAAGAAAAACATCAGGCACCATAACAACTTCATCCCGATGCAAGGACATTCCCGAGGCTTCAATCAGGAAGTATTGGACAGGGGCGCTACTGATAGGCTGAGTGCGTCAGTTGACACTCGTAGCATGTTATTAGCTCCTCATTCACAAAATGGCTTTAGAAAAATGCTGAAATTTCTCAAGCCGTTTTGTGAATGAGAGTAAATGGTAGACTGAGATCATCAGATGATGCTCTCTGGTTAACAGCAACACCCCTGTCCAATGCTTCCTGTTTCAAGCCAGACTGTAGCAGATGTTTGTGGGCAGAGCGATCGCATGCTGAATTCAACACATTGGTGTTAAACCATTCGTTAACAGTGTAACTCCTTGATGTAAGCCGGCATTCAGGGATCTATTCGCACCATGACAACTTAATTCAGATGAAGTTGTAATGATGCCTGAAATGTTCTTTTTAAAAAGATTTATTGTTCACAAAACAGTAAATGTGAAAGAACACAAAACACCATCATAACACATAGGTCAAATTAGCAGAATTGGGGGGGCGTGGCCTGGACGCGGAGGATAATGGCAGTCTAGGTGCAGAGCTCCGATCCCACAAGCCACAATAGCAACCTGTAACTATAGCAAGGCTCAAGGATGGGCCGTACAAAGTGTCTGGATGGCTCCCAGACCCCGAGGAGCAACCCCACCAGCGCCCCAGCCGGAACCATGGACGGGCACCTGACCTCTGCATCGGGAGCACACCACGAGGCCGCAGGCGCCAACATGGCCGACTCACCGTCCAGCTCATTTACATCCGATGGCGGCGAACCCACACTAACTGACATCAGCGCCGACATTCGCTCACTGGCCGCCGCTATGGTAGCCAAGGAGGACCTCCGCTGCCTTTCAGACACTCTGCATGCGGCGATCCGCACTGATGTATCAGCGCTCAAGGCAGATATCACAGCACATTACACCATGCTGCAGCAACTGGAATCCACCACATAGGCGGATGCAGCACAGGCTGAGGCCTGCTGGCACTGAGACGCCACACTGAAGACTTAGACAATGGAGACCGTAGGCCCAACATTAGAGTACGCAGCCTGCAAGAACCTGCGGGGGAGGAAGGCATGGAAGGTACACTACGAACTCTCTTTCAAGGAATATTGGGAGATGAAGCACCAGACTCTATAGAGTTCGACAGAGCACACAGAGCTAACAGACTGTGTACAACTGATGGATTACCAAGAGACATTATCTGCTGTTTGCACCAATACAAGCTAAAAGAAAGAATTATGTTGAAAGCACGCTCCAGACAGACATGGAGGTTTCAAAATGCAGAAGTGGCTCTGTATCAGGACCTATCACTACTGACGCTGGAGGCGCGTAGAGCACTGAGGCCGATCACGTCTCAACTCCAACAGAGAGGTATACCCTATGAATGGGGCTACGCCTTTGCTCTCCTAGCCAGGTACCACAATGAATGGATACCCCTACGCTGGCCAGAGGAAGTGCCTAGATTCCTACAACGTATAGGATTGCTGCCCACAGAAACCGCCAACTGGGTCCTTGGGCCACTGGAGCAAAGACACCAGGGCAACAACGGAGACGCAGAGATGGCACTCCACGACGGCCTGTGGCCCGCCGACAACTCGAACCTATTGACCTGGAGGAGTAAAGGTAGATGGACTTGCTTCCCCACCCGGCCCTCCGCACACCAGTCCAGATGCACACAGCTCACCGGAGACTCCAGATAAGTCTAAATACAAACACACACACAACCTAGAGACACTGTTCCTAACACTCACGTAAAACCCCCGAACACCCATGAATTACTAAGACGTGACATAAGCGCCGAACCACTACCTGTTTTTTGGGTGGGGGGCCTACAGGGGGAGGGAACTGCTAAAGAGGAGCGCTATGGACCAAACTGGGTTGTGCCTACATGAGCATACATGACATAGCACAGGAAGGCCCCAAGGAGATAAGGGACACACACAATGCGAAAGAGATTTTATTTAGCAATAACGCTTTTGAGACTTGGGGAACTCAGACTGTACTGGAGACCATCCAAAGGATTCACATCACGCAAACCCAGCTTGGACTACCTACATCTATGTGTGGGCTGGGGGGACCCGGACTAAGGGAGCACTTTGAAAATGCATATATGTCTAGTATGTTCAGTCAGGATGTAAGGGGGAAGGGCCGGGAAGAATAGTCCCTGGTGTGGATAGATGGGGCAGAGGGAAGGGAGGTAGGACAGCAGGTAGCACAGAAGAGAGAGCGAGAAAGGAAGGAGAAGGGGAAAGAAAGGGAAATAATAATAATAGGAAATGAATGTATAATGCTCTGTGTGTTAACCACGTAATGCTCCTTCCCTCCCCACAGAACCCACGTAAAAGGTTCACACCGCTATACTGCGAAACTGAGAGACAGAGCACATACTGTGAGCACCAGACAAGACAGTATGGAAACACCTGGACGTCACCGCCACCGACAAGAGACCCATACGGTAGCCTGACTGACCCAAGCAAGTCCGACACACCCCACTAGGCACAGCTCACACGCCCCCGCAAATAAATCCACGCCACCATACATCCGCATCGGGAATGGCATACCGAACCCTAGCAAGACTGCTGACCCTACAATAGGATAGACAGGCCCAACGCACAGAACAGAACACCCTAGGCATAGCCCGCACTCACCTAATTGGGACCTTACTGACGACGACTAGAGGAGATACAGCTACCATATTTAGCTAAGACATATGTGGGGACATATGTGGGGAACGGACCAGACACTAAGGCTGAATCACCCTAGACCAAGTACATCCACCTCCACCCACCTGTGACCTAACAGGCAACTGATACGACAACCCACAGACCCACCCCCCGACCAGACCTGTGTATAACTAACTACTGGAGGAGGCAAAAAGAACCCTGGCTGCCCGAGTTTACACTAGGAGATGGTGCGGACCTGACACTCAACCTGGTTACACAGGTCACCCTCACGCAGAGAGGCCTACCACCCACACACACACACACAAAAAGACACTTGTTGGGTGATTAGTTCTCCGGCAGACTCCCAGACCTCGGAGTTATGGAACCCCCCCCCCGAACATAGACCCATACTACCGAGACGTGTCTGTATGGCGCATCAGCCCACTTCGCAAACACTAGGCACCTTGGGGGAGGACCTTACGTGACTTGCGTCTGGTGGACGCATGGAGAACCCTGCACCCGAACGACCGGGATTACACACACTACTCGGCCATGCACCATAGACACTCACGCATTGATTACCTCTTTATTCAACAAGAAGGCCTACAAAGACTCCGGGAGGCAGAGATCCGCACGACACCGTGGGCAGACCACAGTGAAGTCTCCATACTCCTGGACTCATCCCTGTTCAGACCCACCCGGACCGCCTGGCGATTAAACGAGTTGCTCCTCTCAGATGTAGGTGTGCAGACACAACTCTTAAAACACCTGAACAACTATTTAGACAAAAATGACGTGGAAGACACATCCAAAATAACGCTTTGGGAAGCGTACAAGACCGTAATCTGGGGACATCTCATAAAAAGAAGGAAGCACAGAGACACATGACATTGACGGAGCAAATTGCAACACTGGAAACGCTCCACAAACGAACTCAACTAGAAGCACACTACCGCACCCTCCTGACAACAAGACGTCAACTGACGGAATTGTTAGGCCAAAAACACTTCAGGGCAACCCAGATATCAAAAACCTTCTTCTGCATACATGCCAATATGGGGGGAGATTATTGGCCCGCATGATACGGAATCAACAGGCTAGAGCACAAGTCCACGCACTGCAAACATCGAAAGGCACTCTTACACAATTCCCTGAGGAAATTTCGAGCGAATTCCGTTCGTACTATGACGAAAATAGCGGACAAAATAGCAAGGGACACAACAAACTACCTCCGAAGCTTCAGACCCAACGTTCTTACACCACAGGATGCCAGTACCCTAGACGCCCCGATAACAACGGACGAAGTCCTAATGGTGATCAAAATGAAAAAAATGGGAAAGCGCCTGGCCCAGACGGACTGTCATCAGGCTACTATAAAAAATGTAGAGAAACGCTGGCCCCACGTCTGGCGGACACTCTAAACCACCTGCAACAAGGAGGCAAGTTCCACCGGGAAACCCTGGCAGCCACAATTACGGTGATCCCCAAACCCGCCAAGAACCCACAAATATGTGGCAACTACCGCCCCATATCTCTCTTAAACACAGATGTGAAGATCCTCTCAAAAATCCTGGCCACTAGACTACAACAATTTATACCTCAATTAGTCCACCCGGATCAAACAGGATTTATACCAGGCCTGGAAGCCAGAGACTGCACCCTACAGGCGTTCGCTATAAAGGGGCTAGCAGTTAAAGGGAACTCGGACCTACTTATGCTTTCCACGGACGCCGAGAAAGCGCTTGACCGCTTGACATGGAGTTACATGTGGGCAACACTGAATGCGATGGGCCTGGGGAACAGCATACTCACTTGGATTACCACACTTTTCACCGAACCAAGCGCCAAGTCCGGATAAATGGAGCACTCACGGATAGCTTTGACATCCACAACGGCACTAGGCAGGGATGCCCATTATCCCCCCTCCTCTTCACCCTTACACTAGAACCGTTCCTGGACAGGATATGGCGGACGCAGGAGATACAGGGGTTCAGGCAAAAAGAACATAAAAAAAGAGCATAAAGTAGCTGCATACGCAGATGACATGCTCTTTTTCATAACAAACCCCCTAAGCTCCCTTCCGGCCCTCTTAGACGAATTTGATCAATACGGCTGGGTGTCAGGACTTAAGCTAAACCAAGCGAAGTGTGAAATACTGACCGTAAAAACCACAAGGTCCATACAAGGTACCCCTTTTGCTGGTGCACGGATCAGATGCGCTATCTGGGAATTTGGATGCCCCGCAATCCAAGCGAAACATACACCAAGAACTACACACCCATACTATGCAATCCTGGGACAACCACTAGACTTCAGCATAGAAGCAGCACTCCTGCACTTCTCCAAAGGATCGTTGGCTCAATACAAACGATCGATACTACAACACCTGCTTAACGCGGCCAAAGCATTGATCCCGACATGATGGAAACAAACTCAACCCCACACCAAAATGGAATGGCTCCAGAGAGTTGAAGAGATCCACACGGCTCTCTTGTGAGATACGCATGATTGGGAAAGGCGACAAACATGCAGAGGTATAGACACTGTGGTACACATACATATCACAGGCGAGGGTGCAGGGAGTAGCACGGTGGAGAATCTAGTAAACAAGGAGCCCGCGCATGCATCACCATCCATCTTACCTGTCACTCTACTAGTATTAGAAGTTGCACCAGAGCCACGTCACATTACAGCCTGCATCCTACTCTCCCCCCATCCCTCCTCTTCTCCCCCGCCCGGGCGGTGCCGGGAGGAACCGGGGACCAACCAATGCGCTCAAGCAACACCACAAAGATGACACACAGGGTAAACACACATATGCCCAGAATAGGAGACCCATACACTAACACACAGATCGGGGAAGATGTCCAGGGGACATAGATCACATCTACATTGGCGAGAAACCCCACGACTAACCAACAACTGTAGACAGGAGGAGACAGATGGACACAATGCCTCCCATGCTTGAAATGGGGAAGACATTTACAGGCTAAGAAGCATACCATAATGGGGAGACAGAGAACCAACTGAGTACTGACATATACGGAAGCGCACCTCACATAACAGATAACTCCATCAGCCAACCACTAGCATAACGACAGAGACTAGAGCACGACCAATCGATGCAAATAAAAAGTTGGAACCCCAGAGGAACCCCGGACAGACCGCTGGAGATTAGACCACAACAGGGTAACGAAGAACGGCAACAGGTGAAACTGGTGTTGGGCTTGACCACACAGGCCCTGACTCCCATGGCCGTGTTTGGGACCGCTCAAAACCTGAATGAACCCCTACACGAAGACCCACGGAAATAATTATGAACACACACCAGATTGTTACCAACTCTCGGACAACACTATTAGTTACCCGAACGTAACAGAAAACTGCGAGTGGACAGACGATATTACCCACATAGCATCTTTAGGGACCACTCGGGGGCAGGAAACACGGTATGATTAGATAGCAATACTAGGGCCTCGCTAGACTACCTAGCACAACACCGTCATACAATAATAATTCTACCTCACTGCAAGGTGAAACCATAGCGAGAATTGAATAGTTAGTAAGCAGCTATTGGATGATAAAACGAAAGAACTGCGAGTCCATTTAAAGTTAGGGCCTGCATGCCCAAACATTTTGGTTTACTTTTTTTGCATTTCTCACCACAATCTTTCAGCACATGTTGTGCTCTTGTTGCCATAAACATTATGCCTATAGAGACCTGCGAGTCTCACTGTTCTCTACTATTGACAACGCAAATAAAAATCATATTTACAAAAAAAAAAAAATTAGCAGAATTTAAACATTCAGCTGTTTTTGTTTGAGTTGTTAAAAGATTCTAACAGTCATAAGAAGCCGGGATCTCATCTAATGGCAAAGATCATATGCATTAATATGAGTTATTAATCCTCGTTATAATCATAGCAGAACATTCTTTGTTTTGTATTAATCCCGTGATTTAACTTTCCTGGGATAAATATTAATTCTCTTTTGGCAGCAAACTGCACTCTCACACAAAAGTCAATCTACAGGGATTTCAAATAGCCTTTCTGTGACCTTTAAAATAACTTTTTTTTTTTTTGTGTGTGAGAAGGAAACCAACTCATGCCATTTATTTTAAGAAGGGATATTGGCCTACTTGTATGAGAGACAGGAAGGAAATATATTTTTTCTAAGAATCCTCATGCCGCACACAATCTAAATGAATACAAAATGACTTTGCTTATTGGAAGTTCAGGTCATTTTCAAAAGACAGGAAATGTCTGAATACAATAGAATATAATGCAATACTTGTGATATTCTGCTCTGACAGGGACTATAACTTGTGAATTTCGAGTTCCTTGATAGCTATATTATATTGTTGCATCTCGATTTGGCAAACTAATGGTCAATAGTTAATGCTCAGTTTTGGTAGATCAGACAATTACTAAAAATGATACCACTAGAGTTATTCTTTAAACACCGGATTTTGTCCAGATGTTGAAATGTCCAAATTCTGTCTGGAATGTCAATTGTTATATTTACTAAGGCTATTTCCCGTAGGAATTCGGCAAACCCGACTGAATCTGCACCAATCAGCCAGATTAATTTGGTGCCTGGTTTAAAATCAGGGCATGTCTACTAATTAGTGAGCAGTCAACAAAATAGGGCCAGTAAAATAACAGAAGAGGGGGATAGGGAACAGTTCCCCCCCATGTTCCCACCAGTGGACGTTAGATGGAGGCTTTAATTCAACCTATGCTCTGTAAAAACACCTGAGAAGGGATACTAATGTCCACCCCACCTCCATCTATAATAATTGAGGGAACCTCCCGCTAACTCACACTCCAATTGGCAGCGGGTGTGGGCTATTTAACAATTAAATAATTTTAAATATCCCTGTTTCATCCACCCAGTGGCTAGGGGTCCTAAACCCATTACCACACCTCCTCCCCCCCAATTAAAAATTGCATTTAATAATAGTGAGGGGGAAGGGCAAAAATAAAACAACTGCAATACAAAAACATTATATATTCTGGAGTCTTTTGTCTTTTAAAGTTTTCTTTTCTTCAGCCCCATAGAAGACCAAAACATTCCAGTACATCACAATAATAATATAAAAAAATAAATAAAAGAAGATCCAAATCACAACATTTTTTCTTTTTTTTTGCCAAAAATAAACCCACCTGAGCCCTGTGAGGGCTCTGTGCAGAATGATCTTTCAAGGTGTTAAAAGCCTTTATAAAGACTTTCCCATGCTTTGAAATCTCAGTAGCGTACTCTGATTGGTTGGAGTGTTAATCAACCAATCAGATTGCTGCGACAAGCAAATCTCATCTCATCACGAAATATGCCTGGGGATGTTCCAATAATAACTAAGAATAAACATTATTTTAAGAAGATGTAACAGCACCAATATATTTAAAGGGACACTATAGTCACCTGAACAACTTTAGCTTAATGAAGCAGTTTTGGTGTATAGAACATGCCCCTGCAGCCTCACTGCTCAATCCTCTGCCATTTAGGAGTTAAATCCCTTTGTTTATGAACCCTAGTCACACCTCCCTGCATGTGACTTGCACAGCCTTCCATAAACACTTCCTGTAAAGAGAGCCCTATTTAGGCTTTCTTTATTGCAAGTTCTGTTTAATTAAGATTTTCTTATCCCCTGCTATGTTAATAGCTTGCTAGACCCTGCAAGAGCCTCCTGTATGTGATTAAAGTTCAATTTAGAGATTGAGATACAATTATTTAAGGTAAATTACATTTGTTTGAAAGTGAAACCAGTTTTTTTTTTTCATGCAGGCTCTGTCAATCATAGCCAGGGGAGGTGTGGCTAGGGCTGCATAAACAGATTTAACTCCTAAATGACAGTGAATTGAGCAGTGATATTGCAGGGGAATGATCTATACACTAAAACTGCTTTATTTAGCTAAAGTAATTTAGGTGACTATAGTGTTCCTTTAAAAAATGCATCTGACAAGTTCCAGCATGTTTATCATCAATTTAAAGGCAGGTATTTAAATACAGAATACAATGTTATTTAAGGGGCATTAAAACTCATTTTTAGTGATGGGAATTCTAGCAAATTATGTTTGATCTCTATCCTCACAGGTACCTAATTACTTTATGAACTCAGACGCTGTTTCTGATTGAAAGAAAAATACATTTAATTACCCCTCTTAATGTAATAGAATGGGACAAAATCTGGCATTATCTGCTACTTGCTTTCTCAGAAAAGTCATGTATCTGCTTCAATAAACCCCTTCAATACCAAAAAACGAGTATAAATGTTTTTGTTTACCTGTATTTTGCAGGATACAATTTAGCCCATAAAGCCTCATTTACCCTCATTTATACTCACGTTATGATGACCAGCCTGTAGAGAGATGTATTTCTCTGTCAGAAGCTACTGGTCACTGATATAATGAATAAAATTGCTGAAAATGTCAGTTCCCCCCTTAGGTACAGGAATCAGGAATTATTTTAGTTTTACTGTCAGGGAGGGGAGAGGAGTGAATGGACTCCATGTGTTACATTAGCAGTCCAGAGATTGATAAAGATTGCTATATTTAACATGCAGAAACTCATTTCAGGGAGGTGGCTTTACCAGCAACTGTGCCCTCCCCCCATGGGCGTATGTGTGTCAGATTGTGTGTAATTTCTGGGATATTATGATTTGTGGGTGTCAGGGAGCGGGGCCAGTGCAAGGATTTCTGTCGTCCTAGGCAAAGATCCATTTTGTTGCTCCCTCATGTCACTCACTCACTGACAGATACACACGCTGACATACATACATACACTCACTCACTGACACACACACACACACACACACACACACACACACAGAAACTCACTGATAGACATACACTCACTGACAGACACACACAGAGATATACACTCACACAGTCACTCACTGACAGACATACACACACACACACACACACACACTCACTCACTGACAGACACACACTCACCCAGACACTGACAGACACACTCATTCACTGACACACACACACTCACTCAGACACACACTGACAGACATTGATATACTACCAGAAGGCAATCTACAACACAAAATAATAGAAACGGACATAGAATAGTAACGTAATGTATTGGGAATTTGTAGAAATAAATGATTACACTCACAGACCCAATTTGATTGCAGGCATATCATAAATAACGATGTATGGACTTCTCGATTTGTGGAACGTCAATCCCATGTATAAGAGGAAGAATAGAAAATAATAATAGTGCAGAGTATCTTAAATAAAATTAACAGAATTTATTACAAGGTACACTTACAGAAAAGATGTATCAAAAAGGCACATCAAACTCAGCTGAAGCTGCAAACCAGTCCCAGGATCAGAAGAGCAGAATAACCAAATAAGGTAAAATACATTTAAAAACAAATACTCCACATATAAGAAACAAGCCCTACGCGTTTCGTTCATAAAATGAACTTCATCAGGGGCATCCAGTCCTCTGTAAACAAAAATACATAAAACACTCGTCTTTTATAACTACAATCAAATTTGCCGCGAAGAAAATCAGCTGTGCGTGTTACTTCCGGGTTTCGGCTTTGGTGTATTTCCGGATAAGCCCCTATTGCGTTCCGGGACTTCTGTCCAAGCCTCACTTTGAAGTTCATCTAATTGAACGGAAGTCCAGACGAATGTGCGTTCCATTTTGCGTTCCATTCTCGGGGTTAGACACATACATCCCCAGAGCACATCGTAATATATAAAAAAACGAAATAAACATATGTGTGATCATATATACAAATATATAGAGAAGGGGGGGGTATCACCTAATTTAGAAAAAGGGGAATAATACATACTAATAATAAAAAATATAAATAGAAATAAAAATAAATAACAAAAATAATCAAATAAAACTAAAAATAAAAATAAAAATAAATATCAAAATAAGAATAAAAATAATAATAAAAATAAAAATAAAAATAAAAATAAAAAATAAATAAAAAAATAAAAATGAAATAAAAATAAAATTAAAAAATAAATAAATAAAAATACAAATAAAAATAAATAAAAATAAATGAAATAAAAATAAAAATATAAAATAAAATCATAAAAAACAAACCAAATCAAAATCAACATTTAGACCCCTCGGTTTCATAGTTTGCAATGTATGAATCCAATAGCCCTCTCTTTTTCTTAGGGCCATCATCAGATCTCCACCTCTCTCATTTAAAATTACCTGCTCTATAGCTACACATTTAAAAGTGTCAAAATTAAATAGTAAGCACTTATTACAATGTACAGGTACTGAGTGAGATAATAAACCTTTTTTAATATTGTTTCTATGTTCTTGAAACCTAACTTTGACTTTCCTCCGAGTTCTTCCAACATACTGCATACTGTGGGATGCAGTATGTTGGAAGAACTGGGAGGAAAGTCAAAGTTAGGTTTCAAGAACATAGAAACAATATTAAAAAAGGTTTATTATCTCACTCAGTACCTGTACATTGTAATAAGTGCTTACTATTTAATTTTGACACTTTTAAATGTGTAGCTATAGAGCAGGTAATTTTAAATGAGAGAGGTGGAGATCTGATGATGGCCCTAAGAAAAAGAGAGGGCTATTGGATTCATACATTGCAAACTATGAAACCGAGGGGTCTAAATGTTGATTTTGATTTGGTTTGTTTTTTATGATTTTATTTTATATTTTTATTTTTATTTCATTTATTTTTATTTATTTTTATTTGTATTTTTATTTATTTATTTTTTAATTTTATTTTTATTTCATTTTTATTTTTTTATTTATTTTTTATTTTTATTTTTATTTTTATTTTTATTATTATTTTTATTCTTATTTTGATATTTATTTTTATTTTTATTTTTAGTTTTATTTGATTATTTTTGTTATTTATTTTTATTTCTATTTATATTTTTTATTATTAGTATGTATTATTCCCCTTTTTCTAAATTAGGTGATACCCCCCCCTTCTCTATATATTTGTATATATGATCACACATATGTTTATTTCGTTTTTTTATATATTACGATGTGCTCTGGGGATGTATGTGTCTAACCCCGAGAATGGAACGCAAAATGGAACGCACATTCGTCTGGACTTCCGTTCAATTAGATGAACTTCAAAGTGAGGCTTGGACAGAAGTCCCGGAACGCAATAGGGGCTTATCCGGAAATACACCAAAGCCGAAACCCGGAAGTAACACGCACAGCTGATTTTCTTCGCGGCAAATTTGATTGTAGTTATAAAAGACGAGTGTTTTATGTATTTTTGTTTACAGAGGACTGGATGCCCCTGATGAAGTTCATTTTATGAACGAAACGCGTAGGGCTTGTTTCTTATATGTGGAGTATTTGTTTTTAAATGTATTTTACCTTATTTGGTTATTCTGCTCTTCTGATCCTGGGACTGGTTTGCAGCTTCAGCTGAGTTTGATGTGCCTTTTTGATACATCTTTTCTGTAAGTGTACCTTGTAATAAATTCTGTTAATTTTATTTAAGATACTCTGCACTATTATTATTTTCTATTCTTCCTCTTATACATGGGATTGACGTTCCACAAATCGAGAAGTCCATACATCGTTATTTATGATATGCCTGCAATCAAATTGGGTCTGTGAGTGTAATCATTTATTTCTACAAATTCCCAATACATTACGTTACTATTCTATGTCCGTTTCTATTATTTTGTGTTGTAGATTGCCTTCTGGTAGTATATCAATATTGTTCTAAGGACATAAGAGGAGTCCTTTCATCTACTTCACTTTTGACTAAGGGTAATTTTTTGTATTCTTACATTTATTACCCACTAAGTGTGTTTTCTATCTGCACACAGGTGTTTTTGTATCTATATTATATATTGTACACACTGACAGACACACTCATTCACTGACACACACACACACTGACAGACATACACTCACTCAATGACAGACACACACACACAGACACTCACTCACTGACAGACACTAACTGACAGACAGAAACTCACTGACAGACATACACTCACTAACTGACAGACACACACATACACACACACACACACACACACACTCACTGACATACACTCACTCACTGACACACACACACACACACAGAAATTCACTGACAGACATACACACAGACATACACTCACACAGTCACTCACTGACAGACATACACTCACTCACTGACAGACACACACACACACACACTCACTGACAGACATACACTCACTGACAGACACACACAGAGATGTACACTCACACAGTCACTCACTGACAGACATACACACACACACTCACTGACAGACACACACTCACTCACTCAGGCACTCACTGACAGACACACTCATTCACTGACACACACACACACACTCACTCAGACACACACTGACAGACACACTCATTCACTGACACACACACACACACTGACAGACATACACTCACTCACTCAATGACAGACACACACACAGACACTCACTCACAGACAGGAACTCACTGACAGACATACACTCACTAACTGACAGACACACACATACACACACACACACACACACACACACACACACACACACAGAAATTCACTGACAGACATACACTCACTCACTGACAGACACACACAGACATACACTCACTCAGACACTCACTGACAGACATGCACTCACTGACACATACACACTCACTGACAGACACTAACTGACAGACACTCACTCACTGACAGACATACACTCACTCACTGACTGAAACACACACACACATACACAGACACTCACTGACATACATACATACACTCACTGACAGACACATACACAGACACTCACTGACAGACATACACTCACTCACTGACAGACACTAATTGACAGACAGATACTGACAAACATACACACATTCACTGACACATACACACACACACACACAAAAACTTACTGACAGACATACACTTACTCACTGACAGACACACACAGACACTCACTCACTGACAGACACTCACTGACAGACACTAACTGACTTAAAATGCAGGAATCTCTCGGTGCCTCTGAGAGACTTGTAATATCTGTGATTTAACTGTAATTACCGTATGTGTGCATCTTGCTCAAATACAGACATTATTTTTGCATTCTGTTAACATTTTTTAGTAAACTGCTAGTAATGCCTTCAAGGTCCTTACATATACCTATAAGCAAGGTATTTGACCATTTTTATTTATCAATCTTTGTTACACCTATGGTATGCGGGAAAACTTGCATTTTTGCTTGTATTCTAACATCGCAGCCCCTGTGTAAAATATTGCTAGTTACAGGACCCTGTATACTGTCGAAAACTTTTAATTTCCCAGATATTTTTGTGAAGATGGAACGAATAAGTGAAAAATAAAAATTGTGTTCATTTATATAATTTAAATGTTTATGTGTTATGATAGGTTTATATGCTGGCTATGCATTCCTTTTTTCAAACAAGTGTTATGCTAATATGTTTTTTCTATCAGAAAGTGCTCGGTAGTGAACGGGTTAATGGAGATATATCACACTTTTATTCATGATTTTATTAAAAAAAACAACACTGTGACTATTACACGTACTTTGCTGGCGTGACGTCAGAGATCATCAGTCTAAGTGATGGAATCATTAAGTTTGCGCACAGAATTTTCTGCATCGTTAAGTTCACACTGGAGCGGCCAATTTCCTGTCTGTGATATTACATCCATTCTAAATGCAAACAATTGATATCTGTGTCTATTAGGATAAAATCATGGTAGAAAGCTACCAAGCTGAGTAAAAAATCTAAAGGAATATGTCACATGAGGTTGCCCAGCCCTGCATGGCTCAGTAAATAGAAAATTACTATACTATCACAATCTCTGCAGCTATGTTTGAAGCCTATTTTTTAGGATATGTGCTTATAAGATTTACGAGGCAGACTGCATAAAGTCAGAATCAAATCACAACCCAAAATCAAGTCTCTCGGCAGGACCAGAGCAATCGTTGCCATTTTTTTTTCGTGCAAAAATCAACCGTTGCGTTTTCCATTCATAGATTGACCCAGCGTGATAGAAATTTGGGTAAAAAACATTTATAAAATCAAATCTACCACATTGGGAATAACACAATACCAAACTACCACAAAGAGAACTTCAGGTTAAAGTATGTAAAGATATTTCCCTCTGTGCAAAACTATTTGATAATGCTTAGCTGCGGTGTACATGATATAAATTGCATTTTGATTAGTGAAGGAGTAAAATGTTCCTCTGTTTCTATTTTGATTTCTTAAAAATGCCATGCATGCTGTGTCCGAGAAAACGGAAAAATGAATGGAATGAAAAGTGAAAATTGGAGCTGAGATCTATCACATTTAATGGGTTTTGCAGCAAGCTAGTGAATTCTCGGTTGCACATAATTCACTCAAGGTGAGAATTTCAACGTGAGATGAACAGGCGTAATGATGAGTGACCTTGAACGGGACATATTAACACTTTATAAATAGCATTTTATCTATAAATGGTGATACCCAAATTGCCAGCAAATATTTGGCAAAGTGTACCCGTCATTTCCATAGCCATTCTGCTACAAAATAAAGGAAACAACCAAAAAGTAGATTTCAATGTATTTTATTAAAAAGATACTTACTTCAAAGTGTCGAACCTGGCATGACAGATTAACTAAAAGAATATATTTGTAGCGTTCTATTGTCATATCTGTTGTCATATATCTGTTAGTGCAATCAATGAATTAAAGAGAAAGGAGCTGACGTAAGAGCAGAAGTATAGGAAGCTGGGATGGGTGCAACGACTGGAACTTGATCAATGTATGGAACTGGGTCTGGTGCAGGAACAGAATCAGGATGAGAAGCAGTAATTGTAACAAAGTAATTCTAAGCCTAAACTCAGAGGTGGCAAATATCACTGGGGTTTTATAGGCTTGCTGCTAGGCAGTGGATATGATGTGTACATAAAATAAGAAATCCTAACTTCAATATGGAGTTCTGTTTGTACCTGTGTATTTTTTATATGCGTATTATGCCATTTGTTGGCATTGTGACACCCATGCTTGGTATCAAGACACAGAAACATACAGAAACACAGGCATACATGTTTACACACTCACACACACACGTAAAACTAGATAAAACTAATTGCACTATAAGTTAACAGATATTACATTAAAATGCATATGTAAATTATATAGCACTAACTCGAGATGTTTATGAATCTAACAATGTATTTTGTCTCATTTAAAAAAGGTTTGTGTCTTTTCTTCTGCTTAAAGCAGTGTTGGTATTTTAAAAAAATGTCCTTTAAGTGGCTTTAAACTTAGCTCTGAGACCGTTTATTATGGACATTCCCATAAAAGTGTTCTATTTTTGACATAGATGGATTGGTTTTAAACTTTCCTATCATTTGCTCATTTTAATAAGCCTTCAATTCCTGCCTCCAATTCACTACCTTTCCAGTGATATCTGCTCAGCTCTGTCCCCAGAAATTCAGTCTTCCCTGAAAATAAAGCATTTTCCCTTTAGTGATCTTCCTCTTGTTAGTTTGTATCTAAAGCACCGTTAAAACCTTTAGTACAAGCATGTCAAACTTGTGGCCCACAATGAATATATTTGTGGCCTGCCTTGGGGCCACTTTGTGCTGTGGCTGCGAACAGCCGCAATACAGGAAAGATATTTCCTGTCTGATTCTTGTTTTCCCTCCCATGTCCACTAGAAGGCAGAGTGACTGTCTGTCTGCAGAGCAGGCCAGCCACTTTCCCTTCCCTTCTGCTCGCATTGCCTGCTTGGAGACAAGAGCAGAACTGGAGGACGGGCGGCTCATCTTAAGGTAGGAGAAGAGGGGCTTAGGGGACCTTTCTGTGTAGTGTAACATAATTTGGGTGAGGATGGGGGCCAGTGTATTAATTTGGGGGAGGAAGGGGGTCAGTGTATTAATTTGAGGGTGCGAGGGGACAGTGTATTTATGTCACGTCCTGCTCTGTTCTGTGAAGATGTCTGGCAATGGCTTCTGGTATCCAGTACTCTTGTTACAATTCTTGTTTAGTTTTTCTTGGTTTTTGGTTTTCTATTCTATGTCTGGTTTTCTTTATGCTGGGATTTCTGGGTTCATTTCTGTAATCCATGCCTGGGATTCCCAGTCTCCAGGTTTCCTTTAAATGTTTGTTTTATGTGCCACACCTGTTTGTTTCCACTTACCCTTTTATTTCAGCTTGGACCTGCAGCAGTATTTCATCTCTCTGCCCTTTCTTGCAGGTAAGTGCTATTGTGGTATAGTGTGGTTGTTTTAGTTTGCATTAGGCAGTGTAGGACCTGCCAGATATGGGGTACATTGGCGTTGTTGGCAGGCTTATGCAATGTATGATCATATAATGCAACTAAATCCCCATGCTTTTCATAATTAGTGCTTAGCTATGTTTCCTCTTGTTTTACCTTGTATCTCTTGTCTTGGTTTGTATACCCAGCCCATGTACAGTCCTGTCCAGTCATGCCCATGTTATGTTCATGTTTACCTCATGTCTTGTGTATATGTTCTGGGTTTAGCTTCCTATCCTTCTCTGGTTCTGGGTTCTATTAGTTCTGTCTTGTTTTCATGTTTGGTGCCAAATTTAGTCTTGCCTTGTTTCTAGTACTGGATACAATCCTGCTGCAGAGCCTCCCTATTAAGCTCCTGGGAGGTCTGCTTAATTTCCAAGTTCCTAGTTCCTGTTATTTGCATAGGCTGAATCAGGGTCTTGGTATGTGGCTGCACAAACGCTGGTGCTCAACACCAGGGGGCGTGCGGTTACCCTGCACCAGACCCTGCTAATCCACTTCCACGCTGAAGACTCCCACTTATCATCAGGCATATTGGGTCCCGGTCCACGCGCCGCCGCCTGGACACTGTGTCTGGGTTCCGGGCACCGGACTGCCACCCTGACAATTTATATGAGGGAGGGGACCATTGTATTAATTTGAGGGAGGGAGGGGGTCAATGTATAAATTTGAGGGAGGGTAAGTATATTCATTTGGGAAGGGTGGGTACCAGTATATTAATTTGGGAAGGGTGGGTACCAGTGTATTAATTTGAGGTAGGGAGGGCAGGGCCGTCTTTAATTTTGATTGGACCCTGGGCAAGCATTTACTTGGGCCCCCTGACTACATATAGATACACACAAATACACTACCTGACACACATGCAGATACACACTGACCGCATATAGATACACACAAGAACATACAGATACACACAGACTACCTATAGATACACTGACACACACATAGAAAAACACATATATATATACAACCTGACACACATGCAGATACACAGATACAAACACTGACATACATGCAGATACAAAGGTACACACATTAACTACATATAGATACACACAGATACACAACCAGACACACATGCAGATACACAGATACAAACATTGACATATATGCCGATACAAAGGTACACACATTGATTACAAATAGATACACACACTGACACACATACAGACACACATATACGCAACCTGACACACATGCAGATATATAGATACAAACACTGACACATACAGATACACACTGACTATATACAGATACAAACACAAACGGACAACATACAGATACAGAGACACATTCTGACAGACGTACTGACACAGAGACACACAAACAACCATACTGAAACACACATACACAAAGACATACTGAACTACACAGACACTGACAGACACACACACAGACATACAAATACACTGACAGACATACTGGCACATATACACACACAGACAGATGGACATACTGAAACACACATGCACACAGACACTGACAGACATATTGACAAACACAGACATACAGAACCACACAAACACTGACAGACTCACACATAGACATACTGACACACTGACAGACATTCTGGCACACATACACACAGAGAGACAGACATTCTGGCACACATACACACAGACAGATATACTGAAACACACATACACACAGACACTGACACTCACACACACAGACATACTGACAGACACTCATGCAAAATTTGATAACCACCCTCCAGGTTCTTACCTTTTCCTGTAGGGTGGCTTCCCTGGGGTCCAGTGGGCTGGCTGGGGTGGCTGGGAGTTAAGCTCTCCCGGCCTGGCCCACTCAGGAATAGCAGGTCACTTCCTCCCAGTGCTGCCGAAAAGCAAGGGTCACTCTGTTAAAGTGCCACAGCGCCTGACCGGGCCCCTGCTGACACAGGCCCACCGGGTGGCCCTAAGTGCATGGGCCACCCGATGGGCCCCCATAGTTTGCGGGCATAGGGCAAAAAGGGCAGCTGCCTTGGGGCCCCCAGCAGGGACAGGGCCAGGGGCAGCTGCCCTGTTTGCCCTGCGTTAAAGATGTCCCTGAGGGAGGGGAGCAGTGTATTAATTGGAGGTAGGGAGGGGGTCAGTGGATTAATTGGAGGTAGGGAGGGGCCATTGTATTAATTTGAGGGCGGGAGGGGGCCAGTGTATTAAATTGGGGGAGGAAGTGGGCACTGTATTAATTTAAGGAGGGAGGAAGCCAGTATATTAAATTAGGGGAGGAAGGACAGTGCATTCATTTATGGGAGGGAGGGGGCAGTGTATTAATTTTGGGGACGGAGGGGGCCAGTGTATTAAATTGGGGGAGGGAGGAGGCAATGTATTAGCGTGGTGATGGGGCAGTGTGTTAAATTGGGGGAAGGGCAGTGTATTTAAATTGGGGGGATGGAGGGCAATGTATCCAATTAGAGTTGATGGAGGAGGGGCAGTGTATTGGATTTGGGGACAATGTATTGGATTTGTGGTCAGTGTGTTTGATTGGGTCTGCATGGAGGCACTGAACGCTCCCCGCGGAGATGCTGATAGGCAGCGCAGCTTCACAATAGCCTCCCAAGGCTTTCCAATGTAAAGCATTGGATTGGCTGAGATCAGGCAAAATGCAGAATACACTCATAGGATGATAGGACTTCAAAATCAACAAGATAACGTCATTTGTTTTTTACAGCTGTGCGACAACATACATTCACCATTTCAGTTCCATAACCAAACTTTTTTTTTAATTTGTCAAGGTAGTTGGAGTGAAGCAATCGTTATATGCAAATGCACGTCTCCTTAACCCCTTAAGGACACATGACATGTGACATGTCATGATTCCCTTTTATTCCAGAAGTTTGGTCCTTAAGGGGTTAAAATAAACCCGCTCTTTAGTTTACTTTGAAGCCCTACGAGCGCGAGGATGTCCAGTGTCAGTTAGGCAACTTTTTTTATACTGTACTTTTCGAAGTAAACCAATGTTTCTATGAAAACTGAAGTTTGTTTTTTTGCAGCCCACATTAACTTAAACCCAGTTTATTTGGCCCGTGACATGCTTGCTTTAGTAGTTTCCTGATTGTGCCCTGTAGCAACTTAAAGTCTAGTAATATTGAAAGACAATTTGTGATGATGGAAGGTAGATCAATTTCACATAAATCTACCTCGATAACTTGGTACAAGATTCTGCACATTGTGCACAGCCCATAGCTCATTTATCAGTTGCTTAATAAAACCATGATCTGTTTGTCTTAGATTTTGAACTGTTCTGTGCTCCTGAAGCTAAACTTTGGGACACAGAAACAGTTTGATATCTCTAGACAGTTTAAGCACACAGAACTAATATTAAACCACCCAGAGGTGTAATTATATTTTAGTTGCATTCCCATATAATTGTATTTTTTGTACAACAATACTTTTGTTTCGACATTATGAAATTTGTAGAATCGCTTAAGAATGATGAGCATTAAACATTTTCCTCTTTTTTTTTTTTTTTGAAAATGTGAATAACAGGATATTTTTCTTTGTTTTATATTTGTTTGCGTTTGTATTTATAAAACGGTTCTATAGCACTTGGCAGGTTCTTCCTGATTGCTGCTGAGTGCTGTCATAGAGTTCACAGTGTTGTAAATCGACAGCTCTGCCCAAAGCAGTGGTTTTCAAATGATGTGTCGTTGTGTACTAGTGTGCCTCAATGCACCACAAAGTGTGTCAACAACACATTAACTTCACCGCTGTAGTAGACTGATTGCAGTCCTAAAATGTGTTTTGTTTTTTTAATAAATGACAGCATTATAATTTGTTTCCCAATCTGGAAAATAACTAAAGTTTTGCCAGAAGAATGTCTATGTCTCAGGTAGGTCATCAGGTTAAAAGGTAAAAAGTTATAAAAAAAAAGTAGGTATGCCTTGAATTTGGTTGTCTTTCACTGAAGTGCAGCCTTTGTCAATAAACAAGTGGGAACCAGTGAAGGAAATATGTACGCAGGAGCTTGCTGAGATAGTCTCATAAAAATTCCACTCTTCTTTTGTTTCCAATGAGGAAATAACACTGGTAGTCAAAAAATGGGTGGTCGCAAAAATTATTTAAAAATAACACTCCAGCGGAGCTTGACCTGCTAACTGAACAGTCGCATGTTCTCAGGGCTCCCACTGTTCTCAGCATATTCCCTAACAAAAATCGCACTTATTCAAATCGACCAAGCACCAAAATGCTCCACCCGAGATAGGGGAAAGCTGGTGTACCTTCTGATACCCGACTTATGCGATTCCAGCGCCGGGAACCTGGGATAGCTGGCCGCGGCCTCTCCTCGTCCAGACACTGGCGAAGCGGACACAGCAACACACTACCTCCCCCCCCCAGGGACCGGCGGGGATGATCCCGATCCACTCCAGGGAGGCAACCCTGCTCCATAGGACTAATGAACAGGACCTGAACGAGCACTACCCAGCAATGGAGCAATGAAAAATGGCGGACGCCACGTGCTCTCACCCACACTGGGACCTAGAAGACAGACTGGACAGCCTGTTCATTGACTTCTGGAGGAAGCTGGAGAGTAGGCAGCAACAAGCACCGCTGCCTACCAAGACAGAACGCACGCCTAACAAACTGTCTCCACGCTCCAGCGACAAACCCACATCGACCAGGACTCGGAGGGACAGAAAATGGCGGACCACTCGACCTGGCTCCCAGAGCACAAGGGCTGCGCCCCAGAACACAACCAAGCGCCCCAGCACTCGACAAATGGCAAACACAGCTGCGACCAGCCTGCCACAAATCAACAGGGCAGCCCCAATGTACAGGCCTCACAAAGCAAGCCGGTCTCGGAAGCCACGCAAGAGAAGATGCGGCACCTGCACAGCCGAGCTTTCACAGCGACTCCTGAAGGCGGACCCAATCCGGGGAAAGCAGCAAGGTTCCATCGACAGACTCTCAGGGCAAGAAAGCGCAGCACCTCCACAAGGCATTGGATGAACTTGAGACTGAACATAGGTACCATAGTACCCCAGCAATACACCTCCAATGCCCACACCCTGAGCCCTACTTTAACACAGTACGCTAGCATGCTCCCATCCTCAAACTACCACAACAGGACTCAAAGCCTGATTTGCTTGGGGGGCCTCCTGGAAACACTTTTCTACCATAGCACTATAGTTCATAAGCTTATATTATAAAAGTCAATTACTCACTAGCACTGTATTCAAGCTTACAAGTATGCCTCGTGCCATATTGTAAAAATGTGCATTGTATTTCTCTTGCTATGCCTTGATAAATTGCTGTAGATTGTTATTAAGCATGCATATGCTATTGGGGCAATGCAAACGTAATTGTAACTGTCTTTCTTCTTCATGCACAGAAAAAAATAAAGAATAAAAAAAATTAAAAAAAATAACACTCCAAACACCTAAAGCTATTTAGCTTGATGAGTGTGCCTCAAGTATAAAGTATAGATTTCAATAGAAATTGTCATTTTATGAATTAAAGGGACACTGTCGGCACCAAGACCACTTCAACTCTTTGAAGTGGTCTGCGTGCAGTGTCCCTTTTGCACCTAGTGCTGCAATGTTAAACATTGCAGTTCCAGAGAACTGACATGTTTACATCGCAGCTCTAAGTCTGCCCTCAGTGGCTGTCTACCAGACAACCACTGGGGGCGCTTCTGGAATCATGTGTGACATGTCATGATTCCCTTTTATTCCAGAAGTTTGGTCCTTCAGGGGTTAAAGGACCACTATAGGCACCCAGACCACTTCAGCTTAATGAAGTGGTCTGGGTGCCAGGTCCATCTAGGCTTAACCCTTTTTGCTGTAAACATACCTATGGGTTATCCAGCCTCTAGTGACATGCACATTCAGCCGATGACGGAAGAAGAGGGAGGAAAGTCCCAGCACCGAGGGAGCCCGGCGCTGGAAAAGAGGTAAGGGATTAACCCCTTCCTCTCCCTTCAGCCCGGTGGGAGTGGAACCCTGAGGGTGAGGGCACTCTCATGGCACTATATTGCCAGGAAAACGAGTTTGTTTTCCTGGCACTATAGTGGTCCTTTAACCTTGGTACATCCCTGGCTGTCAACCAGACATCCGGGCCTGTTACTTCCTGGTTTGTTTAGCTCAGTTAAACTAAACTAAAGAAGCAGCAATTGCTCAGAGCACCTGCCTTGCAAATACTTCTCATTGGAAGTCAGTGTTGGGAGCTTTGCTTAACTCTGGTTCCAGATAAGTAAAATATAGGGCACATTACACAGAATAGGCCCTGTCCTGCAAACGGTTTTGAGTAGCCGTTTAAGAATACAATTCAGGTAGTTTGTGAGCTTTCCAGAGAGAAAACAGAAGAGAAAGATAAAGAATATATCTGGATTCAAGACTTAGACAATGTAGTTGTTTAAATATAGTATAATGATTGGCAAAATAGTAACACTGGAGAATAAAGTGACAGATACGTATACAGTGTTGCCTGTGAGATGTTTTTGAGGTGCAGCTACAGACAGTATATCCCCATAGTATATAACTGGTGTTAACATTTGCTCCACAATCTGTTTTTTTATGGGAAGATCATTGTACTGCAGATTTTATTTCTGTACAAAACAACAAAATTATTTTTTTTACATTACCTATCTTTCAATCTCTGTGAATATTAAAGGACCACTATAGTGCCAGGAAAACATACTCGTTTTCCTGGCACTATAGTGCCCTGAGGGTGCCCCCCTCCCACCGGGCTCGAGGGAGAGGAAGGGGTTAAAATCTTACCTTTTTCCAGCGCCAGGCTCCTCGGCGCTGGGGAATCTCCTCCTTCTCCTGCCGCCATCGGCTGAATGCGCATGCGTGGCAAGAGCTGCGCGCGCATTCAGCCAGTCTCATAGGAAAGCATTCCCAATGATTCCTATGGACACTGGCGTCTTCTCACTGTGAAAATCCCAGTGAGAAGTGCGGAAGCGCCTCTAGCGGCTATCAATGAGACAGCTACTAGAGGCTGGATTAACCCTAATGTAAACATAGCAGTGTGACGAGAGCAATCTCGCCACATTGCATTGGAGAAACCTGGTTGCTCGTCTGTTGCCTTTGGACTATGGCCCTCATGTTAAAAGACTTTGTTTCGCCTGCAGAAAAACTTTATTCGTGCTTTTCTGCCTGGTGTTCGGTAGATTCAATCTACCGAACAACCGCACGAATGACTGGAGTGTGCCGGCAATTAGCCTCCCTGAAGCTGCGGTTAACCGCAGCTTAATTGACAAATGCTGGGTGGCCGCCATTCGTATCACGAACACGAGGTCGCGGCCATTTTAAACATGCGAATGCACAGAGGTGTTCGACGCTTAATTCATGGAACTGAAATCGGACACAGTTTTGTGCGAACACCGCTGAAGCCGCCGACCTCCCTTCTTGGTCGGTGAAAGTGCACGAACGGCCCGGCGTTCGGTAGTTTTACTGGATTATGTTATACCCCAGATAGTAATCCCATGGAGCCCATTCTCATGAAACTGACTGTGTAAAGACTTTGGCTCCATGGCGATTAAACTGTATTCGTGTGGTCTGAGCGCCATTCGCTTAATAATGTGCACTCAGACCTGAGCTATCTGGGGATATGTTAAATGTATGCTTTTAATGTTATGTGTCTCACATAGTGTATTTTAATAGTAATTTGTGTGTTAGTATCCCCACGTGCATAATGGCGATTTGCCTTTGTCTTGGGAGATAATTTAATTACTTCTCAATTATCTCCAAGGCAGAGGGGAGGAAGCCAGGATGCATTGTGGGAATATAATGTGACTGTGTGTCCTATTTGTCTACTTGTCTGTCCCTTGTCACAGTCTCCCATTTAGTCCCCTAGGGGAGTGTCCACCAGGTGGGAGACCTGCATAAATACTGGGCAGGTAACCCTCATTAAACAGACCACTGCTTGACCCTCAACGCAGAGCCTTGTCTCGTCTTTGGGGGGATTTACTGAATGCTGATAGAGACTGATTGTTAGGAATGCTTTTCCTATTCGTCTGCTAGCAGTGATTCGTATGGTTCCAGTTCATGTGTTTGGAGTGCTATATTGGATGCTGTTCGGGAGTTTGGAGCATTCACTTATTGGCGGTTCGTGAGTTTGGTGTTCTATAATAGCTGTGCCTGCATCTCTGGAAAGGGGGACGATTGCCTAAACGTTTTTTACACCTTGTGTGCAAAACGGTCCGTTACAAGCAGTTTCTCTGAAACTGCTATGTTTACAGCAGGCAAGGTTAAACCTAGATGGACCTGGCTGAAGTGGTCTGGGTGCCTATAGTGGTCCTTTAATTAAAAGTAACACAACCTTACGTGTGATTTGTTCTGGTTCTGGTGGTGTATTGCAATGAATAGTAGGGTAATATACTTGTTACTATAAGTGGATAGGAAAGATATACTTAAAAGGAAAACTACAGTCACCAGAACAACTACAGCTTATTATATTTGTTCTGGTGAGTAGAATCATTCCCTTCAGACAAGAGAAAATGCAGTGTTTACATTAAAGCCTGATGATAACTTCAATGGCCACACCTCAGATGGCTACTAGAGGTGCTTCCTGGGGCAGTCCTGCCTAGTGTGCAGTACTGCCATTCAGTGTGTCCACCCTCTGCATGCAGACACTGAAATTTCCTCATAGAGATGCATTGATTCAATCCATCTCTATAATGAAATACTGATTGGCCAGAACTGTGTTTGACTTGCACTAGATCTGCCCCTGATCTGCCTCCTTTACAGTCTCAGTCAGTCCTATGCAAAAGCATTGTGATTGGCTCACAAAATCACTATCTGCTGTAAGCAGGCAGATCGGGGAAGAGGCAGCAGGGAGGCAAGGGGAGACCAGGGGAGCTAGATGGTTGTTTTCCTGACCCTATGGTGTTTCTTTAAGTAAATAAAGTTTTAAAAAGATTGTATATACAGTGACAGTCCACTAATACTTTTCAGAAAAATAATGCCCTCAGACTATTTTTGATGAATCAAAGAAGATTTGTAAAGTGTAATTCTTGCATAACGTGTAATAACACACAAGAAACTACTACAATAATTACTATATAGTATAAATCAATTCCATGCAACCAACAAAGAATATTATATAGTTAGTTATCTGTAACACAAAACAAATCTCAGCTCAACCTTGTACTACAGGCAAGAAAACGAAAAACCAAGTGGAACATTGTAGAATTATAATAAATGGCATAACATCTCATGCTGTCTCAATACTTAAAGGAACACTATAGGGTCAGGAACACAACCATGTATTCCTGATCCTATAGTGCAAAACCCACCATTTAGGTGGCTTGCCCCCCTGACTCCCTTAAAGGGAGGCAGAGCCGGCGCTAGCTCTGCCCCCTTGGTGACATCCGCAGAATTGCAGATTATTAGCCAATCCAATGCTTTCCCATGTGAAAAGCATTGGATTGGCTGAAATCGGTGAGGGGGTGGGGCCAAATACAGTTTTGGCCAATCAGCACCTCCTCATAGAGATGCATTGAATCAATGCATCTCTATGAGGAAAATTCAGCTTCCCCATGCAGAGCGTGGGGATGCTAAACGGCAGGACTGCCTACTGTGCAGCACTGAGCCAGGAAGTACCTGCAGTGGCCATCTGAGGAGTGGCCACCTGGAGGTGTCCCTAGGGGCAATGTAAACACTGCCTTTTCTCCGAAAAAGTAAATTTGGTAAGTTAGTGAAATGTATTAGCCTCCATTAGTTCTTTATGCCAGTTTAAACTAACATTATTTAAAGGAACACTATAGGGACAGGAACACATACATGTATTCCTGACCCTATAGTGTTAAAACCACTATCTGGTCCTGATCTGCCTGCTTGGCTGACATAATCAGAAGTGATTCTCTGAGCCAATCACAATGCTTTCACATGGGATTGGCTGAGACTGTCAAGGAGGCAGATCAGGGGCATAGCCAGCACAAGTCAAACACAGCCCTGACCAATCAGCGTCTCTTTGCAGAGATACAGTGAATCAATGCATCTCTATGAGGAAAGTTCAGTGTCTGCATGCAGGGGGTGGAGACACTGAATGACTGTGCAGCACAGCCCCAGGAAGCACCTCTAGCAGCCATCTAAAGAGTGACCACCGGAGATATCACAAGGCTGTAATGTAAACACTGTATGTTCTCTGAAAATACAGTGTTTATTGCAAAAAAGCCTGAAGGGAATGATCACAATCACCAGCTGTAGTTGTTCTAGTGACGATAGTGTGCCTTTAAGCCACTAGCATTGGTGGTAAAGGTACAATTTTGAATCCTAACATTGCCCTACACTTTTTAGCCTGTGGAAGAATAAGGAAGGTATTGTTAAACATTATTTCTGACCAGTTTCTCACAATTTTTTGTTGCATGTTAGGATAACAGGAAACGGGGCTCCAAGATACATGCTATTAAAACCAGGGCTCCCAGAGAAATTACAAAAAACTTTATTGAAAAGTGCGTTGTTGACAAGACATGATGGGGTGGAGTGGGGGGAGGGAACAGCCTAAAAAGGAAAGAAAGACGATATGTGTTGTGGCCCTGAAAGCATTATTTATAACCATAAAACACAGTGTAATTTTACTTTAAACACTACAAACATCTGAGAAAATATCTATGATGATTACACCTTGTTTTCAATCTATTAAGGCATCTATTCGCATGTTCGCACCATTTTATATTCTTGATTAACTGTGGAGATTTATTTTGGCCAATCTGCATTACCTTATCTTGTGTAAGATTTTATCACTGTTAGCTGTGTCAATTTCTGAGGTTGAATCATACAAACAGTTGTTTCAGACACAAATGAACCTGTTATAGAGAACAAAGAGCCCGTCGTGATTGCTATCGTACTTGAAACATTGTCTGATGTACATATTTTCCACTTACTCCTGCTGCAGAGGTCAGCACATTTCACTTTGTACTATATTATAACGTTCGTTCTGTTTTAAATGAGGTAAAATGTTTTGCTAAATGTCTCATGCGGGATCTTTCCCACATACATTGACATTCTCCTCTGAAATTTTAAACCCTTGTACAATTTGATTTTTATATATATATATATATTTTCATAACATGCAATTTTTAAAGACAAAGGGGGGTCACTAGTAGATCTGGGCTTGGTCACAGCACTAAGAAGCTTACTAATGTAATCTTTACATAACCCCTTCCTGAGCAAAGGGCTGTAAATTCAGCCTTTAAAGTCATAATTGGATTTTATCCATGTCGAGACGCGATCAAGCATTCACTTTTGTAGAACAGCAGCTGAAATGTCTTTGATGCGTCTCTGTAATACATTTGTAGCAGACTTCCATGAATATTTCAGATTCAAAGACTTTATTGACGATCTAGCTGGCATTAACATATCACATGCTTTAATATTTATTAACTGTATTAATTAGACATCAAACTTTATCCGCATACGTCACCTAAAGCCAGGTTTACGCAAAAGTTTGATAAAAGAAAAACTCCCTGTAATTGTATCTTTTTAAATATTGATGTATCTCCCTAAAATCTTCTATACAATTAAGGGCACACTAAATTAAAACCTTATGTGCCACTTTATTTTCTTATTCTAAATGTTTAAAGGGACACTGTAATCAAGAGAACCACTACAGCTTAATGTAGTTGTACTGGAGTCTATAGTAGGTCCCTGCAGGTTTTTTTGCTGTAAACACTGCCATTTCAGAGAAAAGGCAGTGTTTACAGTGCTGCCTAGGTACACCCCCAGTGGCAATCACTCAGGCAGCCACTAGATGTGCTTTCTGGGCCTGTGCTGCACAACTGACAAGATAGCTCCCAATTATGATATCCTTAAATATGGCTGGCACTCCCACATCGGGATAACACATTAGGAACTTTTTACTAGATAGTGCCTTATTTTGGTCTCCTTAAATATGACAATCCCATATGGGGACAGCAAATTAGGGAGATATCTAATAAATAGCTGCATGCAGGGCCAGATTAAGAGCCAAGTGGGCCTGGTGCTGACAATTATGATGGGGCCTAATTACAGAATCTTATCGACCAAAAACAATAACAGTCATACCTCCCAAGCGTCATGTATCTAATGGAGTTGGTGTTGGATGGAAACTCAAAGGATGCAGCTATAAGAAAACACATACTCTATGCTAATCTCTCTCTAATTTATGCTTTCATCTTTCAAGTAAATCCATACCCCCTAACAGCAGTGTCCAGTGAAGCAGTAAGACAATGGGCGATGTAAAAAGGTGCCACTGACGTGAATCACGTGACCAGAACTGCAAAAAGGGGTGAACATGCCCAAAGAGGGGGCATGTCTGTCCAAAGAATGGGAAGGCCAGCCTGGCATCAGTGTCCCTATGTATCTCAATGTCAGTGTCCCCATGTCGCCCAGTCCCCTAGTCTCCCAGTGTCTTTGTCCTCATTTCTCCCTGTGTCCCCATGTCTGTGTTTCCTGTGTCACTAGGATACTAGGGGACACAGAGACATGGGGACATTGAGAGACCCAGGGACACAGAGACCCAGGGACACTGAGACACACAGGGGTACTGAGACACTTGGGGACAATGGGAGACATGGGGACACAGACACTAGGGACACAGAGACATGGGGACACAGACATTTGGGGACGCTAAGGTACTAGGGACACTGAGACATGGGAACACAGACACTGGGAGACATGGGGACACTAAGACACTGGCTGACATGCATGTGGACACTGAGACACTTGGAGACACTGGGAGACATGGGGGCACTTGTGGACATAGACATGGGCACACTGAAAAATGTGGGGTCACTGGGAGTCATGGGGACACTGAGAGACATGGGGACACAGACACTGGCTGGGAGACATAGGGACACTGGGAGACATGGTGACACTGGCTGGGAGACATGTGGACACTGGGAGACATGGGGACACAGACATTTGGGGACACTGGGAGACCTGGGGGCCATGGGAACACTGAGACACTTCGGACACTGAGAGACATGGGGACACAGACAGTGGGAGACTAGGGGACACTGGTAGCCTTGGGGACACTGAGAGACATGGGGACACAGACACTAGGGACACAGAGACATGGGGACACAGACACTGGGAGACATGGGGGTACTGAGACACTTGGGGACAATGGGAGACATGGGGACACAGACACTAGGGACACAGAGACATGGGAGCACAGACACTGGGAGACATGGGGACACTGAGACATTTGGGGACACTAAGGTACTAGGGACACAGACATGGGAAGATAGACACTGGGAGACTAGGGCCACTTGGAGACATAAGGACACTGAGACACTAGGGACATTGGCTAGTGACATTGGACACAGAGACATGGGGACACAGACATTTGGGGACGCTAAGGTACTAGGGACACTGAGACATGGGAACACAGACACTGGGAGACTTGGGGACACTGGGAGACATGGGGACACTAAGACACTGGCTGGGATGCATGTGGACACTGAGACACTTGGCGACACTGGGAGACATGGGGGCACTTGTGGACATAGACATGGGCACACTGAAAAATGTGGGGTCACTGGGAGACATGGGGACACTGAGAGACATGGGGACACAGACACTGGCTGGGAGACATAGGGACACTGGGAGACATGGTGACACTGGCTGGGAGACATGTGGACACTGGGAGACATGGGGACACAGACATTTGGGGACACTGGGAGACCTGGGGGCCATGGGAACACTGAGACACTTCGGACACTGAGAGACATGGGGGCACAGACAGTGGGAGACTAGGGGACACTGGTAGCCTTGGGGACACTGAGAGACCTAGGGATACAGAGACCTAGGGACACTGAGACACATGGGGGATACTGAGACACTTGGGGACAATGGGAGACATGGGGACACAGACACTAGGGACACAGACATGGGGGCACAGACACTGGGAGACATGGGGACACTGAGACATTTGGGGACACTAAGGTACTATGGACACAGACATGGGAAGATAGACACTGGGAGACTAGGGACATAGACATGGGTACACTGGGAGACTGAAAAATGTGGGGACACTGGGAGACATGGGGACACTGAGAGACATGGGGACACTGAGACACTGGCTGGGAGACATGTGGACATTGGGAGACATGGGGACACAGACATTTGGGGACACTGGGGGCCATGGGGACACTGGGACACTAGGGACACTGGCTGGGAGGCATGGGGACACAGACACTTGGGGACACTGGGAGACATGGGGGCACTTGTGGACATAGACATGGGTACACTGAGAGACTGAAGCTCCATCAGCCCCTATGTTAATCTGGCCTTGGCTGCATAGTCCAAATTAAGAAAAGCCCTTTCCTTCATTTTAATCTTTCAGCCTTTTACTAGATAACTCCTTGAATAAAATTGGTACCACTTAAGTTAGATTAACATATTTAAGGGTACTAAGTAGGGTGCTGTTTAGTTAGTAGATAGCTTCTTAAGTTAGAACCCTATTTGTTTTCAGTCTCACCATATTTAAGAATACTAAATACTAGATGGAACTATTTACTAATCAGAGATGCAAGAAAGGCAAGCAGTGACACGTTGCAGGACAGTAGGGGAGAGGTTCGGGGAGGAGAGATATATCTGGGTGTCATCAGCGTACAGGTGGTAGTGGAATCCAAAAGAGGTAATACGTTTGCCAAGAGAGGCAATATAAAGAGAAAATAGAATGGGACCAAGGACAGAGCGTTGGGGGACTCCAACCGAGACAGGACGAGGGGTGGAGGTATGATTAGAAAAGAAGATACTGAATGAGCGTTGGGAGGGATAAGAGGAAAACCATGAGAGGACAGAGTCACAGAGACCGAGTGATTGAAAAGTTTGGAGAAGGAGAACATGATCAACAGTATCAGGAAGAATTAGTATGGAGTAGTGTCCTTTGGATCTAGCTGCAATAATGTTGGTTAATAAGAGCAGTCTCAGTAGAGTGGAAGGGGCGTAAACCAGACTTAAGAGGATCAAGGAGAGAGTTGGAATTGAGGAAGTGAGCCAGACTGGTAAAGACAAGTCTTTCAAGAAGCTTAGAGGAAAAAGTGAGCAGGGATATGTGATGATAGTTAGAAGGGGAGGATGGGTCAAGATATGTTTGTTTGTTTTTTAAGATGGGCATGGGCGTCCGCAGGGGGATTCAAGGGGGGCACTTGCCCCTCCACCCCGGATTTTCCAGCTTGTGCTGCTATTTTTCGTTTCAGTGTGAGAATGCAGTGCAATACCGGTGAGGGATGGGGTGCAGCCTACATATCAGGTAAGTGAGGGATGGATGGGCAGCCTACAGATCAGGTAAGTGAGGGATGGATGGGCAGCCTACAGATCAGGTAAGTGAGACATTGGGGGCAGCCTACAGATCAGGTAAGTGAGGAATTGGGGGGGCAACCTATAGATCAGATAAGTGAGGGATGGGGCAGTCTACAGATCAGGTAAGTGAGGGATGTGGGCAGTTTACAGATCAGGTAAGTGAGGGATGGGGGGCAGTCTACAGATCAGTTAAGTGAGGGATGGGGGGCAGCCTACAGATCAGGTAAGTGAGGGATGGATGGGCAGCCTACAGATCAGGTAAGTGAGGGATGGGGGAGACAGCCTACAGGAAGGTAAAGTAGAAATAGCAGAACCGTTCTGCAAGGGGCACAAGGGGTTCAGCAAGGAATAGGAAGGAGCAGGAGGGGTCAGCAAGGAATAGGAAATAGCAAGAAGAGGTAGGAAATGTTTGCAAAGAGCAGGAGGGTGGAGTAGAAGGAGCTGCAAGAAGCGGGAAGGGGCAGCAAGAAGGAGAAAGGGTCTGCAATGAGCAGAAATGAGCAGGAAGGGAAATCAAGGAGCAGAAAGGGTCAACAATTATCTGGAAGGGGCAGAAGGAGCACAAATGTTAAGTAGGAAAAGGAACAGAAATGAGCAGCAAGGAGCAGGAAGGGTCTGCAAGAAGCAGGAGGGCACAGAAAGGGGCAGAAAGGAGCAGGAAGGGTCTGCAAGAAGCAGGAAGGGGCAGGAAGGGGCTGCAAGGAGAAGGAAGGGTCTGCAAGGAACAGAAAGGGATCAGAAAGAGAAAGGAGCAAAAGGGTGCAAAATAGGTAGAAAGTAGCAGAAAGGTAAAGGAGCAGAAGGTGCCAAGGAGGAGAGAAGACAGTGTCAGAAGAAAAAGAAGACTGTGTCAAATGAAAGAGAAGTAAATGAGATTGGAGCAGGAAGGACAAGTGAAGTGATCCCTCAACTTCATTCTGGACACCACATCAGAAAGCTTTGGTACCTTGGCCTGGCAGGAAACTTTGGGCCTTCTCATCTCCCAAGGTAAACATATCAGTGTTAATGTGTTCACTTTTATTTACTGAGTGTCAGGAAACACAGATGGCCACTGGGTAGAGGTGTTGCTGATTGGCTAGAGCGGTCAGCTGGCACTCTAAGCCAATCAGTAGCTCCCCATTCATAAAAACATAATTTTTTTATGAATCGGGAACTAGCAATTGATTTAGAGCGTCAGCTGACCACTCTAGCAAATCAGCGGCACCCATGCCTGACATTAATCTTCACACCCTGACACTCCGTTTCAGAAGCCAAATACCACTGAGCGACCTGGAGATCTAGAGCTGGAGGAAGCCTTTGGGGTTAAACCATTTGAGAGAGGTTTCACTCCTTAAAGGAAAGAGAGCACCCAGGGGCTTCCTGGCATCATAGCATTTTTATTTAGATGAAGTTGTTATGGTAACAAGAATGTTCCTTTAAATTGATTAAAGGAACACTATAGTGTCAGGAAAACAAACATGTATTCCTGACACCATAGTTGTGAAAATGCTATTCACCCTGGCTTTATGTGATAATGACTATGCTCCTCCCCTTCATGACACTGTCAAAAAGGGGCCAAGCATGGATGTCATTACAATTATGTCTCCCCCCCTCGGAAAAATTCCTGCGGACGCCCATGAAGATGGGTACTACAGTAGCATGGTTAAGGGTAGCAGGGCCAATGCCAGAAGAGAGAGAGCAGTTGAAGATGTGTGTTAAAGAAGGCAGAAGGACAGAGATCTGATAATGTGAGACGGGACGGGATCAAGCAGGCTAATGGTGGGTCGAGAGGAAAGGAGAAGTGCAGCCACCTGTTGTTCAGTAGCCGGGGAGAAAGTATAAAAATGGTAAGAAAGACATGATCCAGATGTGGATGAGAAAAAGAGGGTCAAGGTGGGGAGAATTCCTTCCTTAGCTGTTCAATCTTGTTGGTAAAGTAGCATGCAAAGCTATAGGCAGTAAGGTTAGTTTGGATGTGGCCACAGCAGGTCGAAGAAGAGAGTTAAAGGTATCAAAGAGATGTCTGGGACTGTGGGAGCATGAACTAATTAAGGATGAAAAGTATGACTGTTTGGCAAAGGCAAGGGCTGCGCTGTATGACCGCAAGATGAATTTGTAGTGAAGAAAGTCTGACTGGGTGCAAGACTTCGAGCAGACAAGAGATCATCCAAATGGAGGAAATCAAGGGGGGGAATGACTGCCAGAAGGCAACTGCAATAATTTTTATTTTAAAGTTTTGTCATGTTTTTTAAAAAAAATTCTATTTGTTATTGAAAGCTAATATGCTGTCAGCCTGACAGTCATAGTCCAAAGGCAGCAGTCGGGCAACCAGACTTCTCCAATGCAATGTGGCGAGATTGCTCTCGTCACAACTTCCAACTTTAAAACTTTGTTTTTTTGATCAGGGAACTTTTTATATTAAGATTCTCCTTTTTAATTTTTTATGTTTATTTATTTCATAGGTGTAGATTTGATTACAGTTAGTACTACTGAAAGGTGTTTTTTTTTTAAAATTAATCTTTATAGTTTTGCCCACACATTTTACCTCTCCTTCCCAACTCCAGTTCTTCATTTTTCGCTCTGAAAATACTGTTGCATATAATGTCATTATAGTTCCTGGTTTGGTAAAAGCTGCAAAGCATCTGTTTTTTTTCTAGAAGATGCTGTGTATGAGCAATTTATACATAGTGTCTGAATATTTAATTAAGATTAGTGGTCGATTTTTTTTTCAGAGGAAGTTAAAACAACACGTGCTGGTTTAAATTGTGCTCTTCTCTATCTTCTTATAGTATTTAAAGGAATACAATAATGAGGGTGGCTTTTTCATCCACCTTCCTGTTTCTTACTTTTTCAGTGCAGGAGGGTGGCTGAGGCTGATGGGAGTCGGCTGCCTCTCCCCTCCTCGCGGTGTCCACTCTGCTTCCTCTCCTGCGCGGAGTGAGCTGGGAGGAAGTGACCAGCCGTCACTTCCTCCCAGTATTTTTAACCCCTTAAGGACCAAACTTCTGGAATAAAAGGGAATCATGACATGTCACACATGTCATGTGTCCTTAAGGGGTTAAAGGGGACCGGTTGCGTTATTACATGGCCGCAGTGCTGACCGGGCACTTGAATATTAAAGGAACATTGGGTGGCCCTAAATGCTTGGGCTACCCGATGGGCCCTATCAGCGTGTGGGACCCGGTGCAGTTCTGCCGCTATATGTGGGCACCGGGCCGGTGACAACCTTCATAGTTATCAATCCCTGATGGCGGCCCTGATCACATGATCCAGATAAATATAATATATCACAATAATGAATACCAAGTGCATTTCATCTCAATAATTATTCTGTGCAAAATGTAATTGTACCCTAACCAATATGTTATATAATTTACATAATTTGACCTCTTTAAAAGTGAAAAGAACTGGTACAGGAAATCCTTTTTTTTTTTTTTTTTTAATTAACAAAAACATTTATAAATTAACAGAGAAAAAAACTCAGCAAAAAATCCACAAACAATTAGAAAAAAAAAATCACTGTCTCCCTGTCACTATCTTTCTTACCACCAGATGAGTCACAGAATGGGCGCCGATTTCCAATAGATGGTCTTCACGTAAGCCACCTCAAAAAGAAAAAGACCACTAGTTGGGTTGTTACAACATGGTGGGGTCATTTGTGGAGGACTTTAGAAAGTCTTACCAAAGTAAAGTGCCATCTTAATAGTATATTTGTATGATGTTCCATATAGTTCACGTAACTTGAGGTATTCTACATATATGTAGTTTTTGTGTATGTATGTGTGTTTATTTTTAGTTTTAATGAACTATTGCATGTCTTAAAATTTCTCTTTGTGTGTGTATGCGTGTGTTTTTGTTTGAATATACGTGTGTGTATTTTAATGAACCATCACATGTTTTTGCATCTCTATTGAATTACTATTGAATTGTATCACTTATTGTTTATAATGGCTATTATGTTTTTTTTTAATGAAATTATGGTTTATTATGGTCATTTTCTTTCAGAATTTTCTATTAAAAATTGTTTTTTAAAACATATATGTCGAGCTACTTTTCAACTTTTGGAAGACGTTGGGGAGAGCTTCAAGTTGGTATTGCCTACAAGCACCCTGATTATAATTAAGAACAATAAAACAATACAACAGAAAGAAAGGGGGGTAACCCCTAAAGACTAAAACGAAACTAGAATATGACAATGAAGTGTATCCCAGAGGAGAACTAGTCTGTATTTGTTCATAGGTAAACACAAATTCTATATATATCAGATAAATAAAATAAAAACCAACCCCCCAAAAAAACTTAAATGAATATCTACTATAACGAACACCAAATAGTTAAAAATCTATGTAATGTATAGAGCAGCGTTTCCCAATTGGGGTTCTGTGGCATTTTGAGGGTCGGAAACAGCAGAGATTCTAAGTGATTGCGGGAGTGCGATCTTAAGCCCGCCTTGCCGTCAGCAAGCCTTGCAGTCAGCACGCTATGCCGCCAGAGCCCGACCTAGCGCCCACCCTGTCATCAGCCAGCCATCCAGCAGTCAGCCAGCCTGCCCTGCCGTCAGCCATTTTCTATCACTCGTAGTAGAGGAGTGATAGAAAGTGGAGTGATAGTTAAAGCTCTGTTATTGTCATAGAAAGCTCTGTTAGGTAAGGACATAGAAAGCTCTGTTAGTTAGGGACATAGAAAGCTCTGTTAGGTAGGGAAATAGAAAGCTCTGTTAGGTAGGAACATTGAAATTCTACATTAGGGACATTGAAAGGCTCTGTCAGGGGCTTTGAAAGACTCTGTCAGGGGCATTGAAATTCTCTGCTAAGGACATTAAAAGTCTCTGTAAAGGACATTAAAAGGTTCTGTCACGGGCATTGAAATTATCTGCTAGGGACATTAAAAGGCTCTGTAGGGGACATTAAAAGGCTCTACCAGCACCTTATAGCCTTGAATAGGCCCACAGTATAACAAATGACATGTAAACTGAATCAGAAGTGGTAAGTGCGTCTTAGGCATTTGAATTTTTTTTTTTTTTTTAATTAAAAACTTTACAGAAAACCATATACTAAGCTAGTCTCACTATTAGTATAGCTATTTGCCTGCAGACTTCATTGTGAGGACACATGCTGTGTACTCTGCGTGCCATGGGCTGTCTCAATAAACTAGGCCATAAACTTAAACTGTGGCACTTAAGAGGAGGTATGGGGAGGGTGGAATACAGCAGGTCAAAGGCAAATTAGAGCATCTTACGGAGCCAGAGAAATGTATAAGGTAAAGTAAACATTAAAATATACAAATCAGAAGCTGTTTGGTCTTATAAGAGTGAACCAGATGAAAGTTCAGATGGTTTCAAGCTGGAGCATCTGTTGTCCCCGCCGGGACCCTTCCTGCAACAAACGGGTAGTTTGCGTCGACTACCCAGGCCTTTTTGCCCTATGTCTGTAGGTTATTCTGGGAATTGCCTGGAGGGAACCCGGGCATCTCAAAGTTGCATAAGTGGAAACTTCTTGCCGTTCTTTTCTGCCACCAAGCTCTGTGGGCCCCATCTATAGGAGCTTGGTGGTGGCGCGGAGGGATTGCTTCCACTGCATCGTCGACCTGGAGAGGTACCGGAAAAAGGAAAGCTGAGATCCTTCAAATGTTAGGGAATGGGATGCTCTCACAGCCTCCAGTACTGCAAACCTGTCAGAGTTTCTTTGAAATTGAAGGATCACATCCCGAGAGGCCTCCAGGGGTGCTTTTGCAGCCTTCGGCAGTCAGAAGCAGTGGTCAGTAGCGGCTTGCTTGGCCTATTTACGTGGCATTAGTGTAGATAGTAATCGCTGTATATAGTGGGGAAGTTCTTCTGGGGAGACCGACTCTGGTACGCTTCGTATTCTGACATTGCAGGCTTTAGACCTGCCTTCAAATCTCACCAGCCGTAGGCCCATATCACTACATGTCTTTTGTAGAGTGATAAGAGCTGCATCAGTAGCTGATTGTACCACTTGCTTGCCCTCCAAGTCTTCTTCAATAGCCTGGATGCAGCCTGTCAGAGTGGCTACCTTCTCCCTCACCACAGCCATATCCGATTGAAACATAGCTTTAATATCCAACAAAAAGGCTTTGATGTCCTCCACCTCAAGATTCTGGGGGGCACTTGGCCGTAGAGCTTGCCCGGCGGCAGGGAAATCCTCCTCTTGTTCACTCTCAGCCTCAGATGATGCCGGGGAGTAGGATATACTTCATTGTCATATTCTAGTTACAATTAAACAATACTTTAAAGAAGTTCTAAGCTTTGGTAGGAAATAATTGTTAATAAAAAAAAAAGTTTACATTTTTGTATTTTACTAGATACAAAGTAGTCCGATAGAACAAATCTAGAACCCTGGAATCCAAGCAGTATTTAAATCTATTGAAACTACATGGCCAGTTATACCTCCAAAGATGAACACAATACTTGGTACTTCTCTTTTTCAGACAATACCTCTGTTGATCTCTGTAGCATCATGTTCTACCAGATTCTTAAAATTTTTTTTAATAAACCCAACAAATTGAAAGAATGTATCTTAAAACTACCTAATACAAACATTCCACTCTGATAAATATTATTAAAATATGCGAAAGTGGAATGCAAAGTTATTTAAACTCTATATTGGTTTGGTTTAAGTGTATCATGCATTTAACTAGGACATGCTATTCCTACTTTTACTGTGTATATCATTTAAGACAACTAATTTACATTTTACTATCTAATAGTTTTTCACGTCGCTTAATGGAGCTAGTCTGGAGTCTCTGCAGTCATTAGATGTAGATTGTACATGAAAATCAATTTTACTGCTAGGTTTTAATGGCTAGTTGAGAAGAACTATCTTCATGGAATCTCAGACAGCAGGCAAATTTAATGTAGACCAAACGTTTGGCTTGATTAACTTAAAATAATAGCATATATTTAATCAAAGGCAAATCTGCAAAGAGTTGCTAAAATATCACAGAAATTACATACAAAAAAAGTATTTACCGAGGGTAGCTTGTGCTCAGTCACCTTAAAAATATCTCTGCTATTCTCTAGGATTCAAATGCAACATTTTTACAACTACTTTACTGGCATAAAACTGTGGGTTTGCTTTGTCCCAAATGATTTTGCTGTTTGTACAGGTGAATTTACATTGTTAATTCACTCCTGAAGGGAGCTCCTCAGAATGTAATGAAATTGTAATAACAGTGTAATGCTTTTTATAATTCTTTTTACATTCTTTATATATGAAAGGCATTACACACATAAAATTGGTGTAACATCGAACTGTTTGAAATATGCCAATTATACAATTTTATTTTGACATAACAAGACAGTTACAAATGAATCAAAATGGAAGAAAAACAAAAACAAACTAAAAAAAAAAAAAAAAGTTAAATAAAAAACGAACGAGGGTGGTAGAGAAAGTATAATGTTGGCCAAAATTCAGAGTAGGGTTTGAGGAGTCAATTACTTTGTTTATTTATAAACCAATTTCCATGATATTACATACAATGAATGTTTAATGTATGGAGATTTGATTGACTAGGTACAGAAGATAACATCTTTTAAATTGGCTTCATTTGCTGCGTCGCAAAGTCGGGCTCTTTCGATTAGTTTATAGTTCATAACATTCGTTAATGTTTGAGTCTCTAGCGCTCAGATTTCTGCACGGATATTCTCCTTGAGCTGCTCAATTGTACACAGGGCTGGCCTTAGTCCTTTAAGCGCCCTGTGCAATATATTTTCACAGCACTCCCAGCCACATCCCTCTTTAGCCACTCCCTGTCCCCTGCTAGTGCCAGTGTGTGTGTGTTTTTTTTACAAATTCTTTATTTTTAAAGCGCATGAGGGTAACAAGCATTCTCGCTATGCCTCGCCAGCTATAGCAAGAAATGAATGAATAACAGGTTTGACAAATGAGGCATATTAGCATATTAGCGCACATTTTTAGCTTAACAAGTCAAGAGGAACTTTTTTGCAAAGTCAACTAAGCTTCAGTATAGTCTTGTTAGTAACATCAATACAGCTTAACATTGTGCTTAGTGTGAAAATTTAAGTGAAACATGTTTGGTGACAGACTTATGACTCCGCTTGTAAGTAAGTTGCTAAATTACACGCTTTCCATTGTCCTATGTGTTGTAAGTGCAGAGTGAGTGGACATGGAGCGTTAATAGGACATGCATACATACGAGCAAAATAAAATACTTGCTTAAAGGACTCCGTTGGAAGAGGAGTCAGGGCAACCTGTAAGTTGCCAGACACTAAGGCTATTTCGCCTGAAATCGGCCGGTGGCAGGCTATCTAGAAGCACAGTTATAAGAAGGCACAATGATGTCATGCAGGTATCAGTAATATATGCAGCGAGCATAAACGTTTGAGCAGTACCAAGCTTTACAGTTTAGTGTTGAACAGTTTTCTCGGCTTGAAGAGGTGCAGTGTGGGCTAGCCAGGGTTCTTTATGGCAGAGGTACCAAACAGTGTCCCCCATGCGTTCCTGCCGTGTGAGTCCTTTATCCGATGCCCAGCAGGGGGAAAGAGTGCAGGAGACGCATGGGGGTCTCGCAGAGGCAGGGCAGTTGGGTGGGTACGTTTGTTCATCGCTGTGGGTACCTGAGATCACAGTGCAGGTAGGTGGTGTGCTTGTCTGGGACTCATTGGCTCCCCGAGACTCCATCATGCTCTGGCACCTCGGTGTGGGTCTGCCACTCAGCGGTTGCTGAGCGGTGTTCAATGCCGTGCAGGATTGACCTGGATCCTGTGGGTTCTCTCGGGGTGGTATCAGTGTCGTCCGCCATTGTGTGGGTCTGTGGGGCTGGGGGTTGCTTGAGGGGCTCCGCCATCCGTGTCCGCCGTGGCTCTTTTTAAAAAAAATTTTTTTATTTTTTTTATTTTGAAGCATAAGTAAAGCATACATTGGATCCGACATATATTTTAACAGTAAAGATATGTCATGTAAGATTGGCAAAGTTACAGTGATACCGTATAAGGTGTAGGCATAGCGTGTTACAATATACATAGTAAAAGCATCAGTAATGGTTCAACTCTGGTAGTAGATAGTAATATACGATACAATATAGTTACATAGTGAAACTCAGGACGTTGGGCAGCGAAAGTATGGGTGTCATGGAGTCAGGCTGGTTAGGCTGATCCATATTACAGCGTTAGTTTCAGAACACAGTAGTCCCTAGTGTGGGCTTAGGTAGTAACAGTGAAGTATTGCTCAATTCCATAGGGCGCTAATTGTATTGGTGTAGCCTTGAGGAGGCTTCGGTTCCTTTCATATCCCACATCTTACTTCAAACCTGTAACGCCGTAGTTAGTGCCACTGAGTCCTGGGTCATCCCTATTGTCACTAATACGTAGTCATCTAGGTTCGTCCATGTCAGTTCTCGGTTTCCACTGCGCTCCCGGACGCCCGCGGCCTCGCCCGATGCCACCCCCCCCCTGCCCCCTATCCTTTGTCGTGAGGTGATCATGGTGTATTGTCTAGTGTGGCTCTAGTGTCGTGAACGCAATCCACGGTGCCCAAGTTTTGGTGTACTTTCCATAGTTCCCTACTTTAGCCTGCACTATACCTTCTAATTGTTTCGTGTCCTCCACCCTCTGAATCCATTCCCTGAGCGAGGGGGTGGTAGGCTGCTTCCAATATTTAGGAACTAGTTGCGCCGCGGCCATGGCCAGGTGATGGAAAAGTGCTGTTTGTACTTTTGATAAGCCCTGGGGGGGTAAGAGAAAGATGTATTGGTCTGGTGCTAAGGGAAAATCCGCCTGAAGAATGCTGAGAATGACAGTGTGAATTCTGTTCCAGAATTTCGCTATTTGCGGGCATTGCCACCAGACGTGGGCATGATGTCATGGATCATGCGGATTCTCGCTGGTGTATAGTGCCAGCGTGTTATGCGTTTAAAATTACTCTCTTGCGCTGTCAACGAAATGGTAGTATTATGTGCCGCTTTAAGGATGGATTGCCACTGTGGGCGTGTGAACTCTACTCTGAGTTCCTCTGACCACTTAGCTGTAAAGCTTGGGAGATTAGGTGCTTGTGACTCCCTAATTAGTATGTACATGGTAGATAAAACTTTTCTAGAGAACGGGTGAGATGAGCACAGTTGTTCAAATTTCGTTAAGGGCCTGTCCCCCCCGGGTAATAGGTTGTGCGTCTTGATAAAGTGTTTCAGTTGGTGGTAATGTAATTGTTGTAATACCGTCGGGGTGTCAGTCTGCAAGATGTGGTTCAAGGTTTTAACTTTACCATCCTGAACAACCTCACACAGTTTTAGTGTCGAGCTTTTGTGATAGAGCTCGAACGCTTTGCCCGAGCTCCCCTGTTGGAAGTGGGGATTATGTGTAATTGGGTATAGCGGGGATGGGATTGGAGAGAAATCTAGAGTTTGTCTAAGCCTATGCCACGTTTTAATGGTTGTGTCGATTGTCGGGTGTCCGTGATGGGGTCCCTTTCGTGAAGGAATAGAGTCGGGATGCGACCAGACGCGGATGGATAATGGGGTTCTGGAGAAGGCGTTTGATCGTGTCTTGTCCATTCGTATACCCTCTGTAGGTGTATTGCCTGGTGATAAAGTTCAACATCGGGGAGATTCACTCCTCCTCTTTCCTTACTTCTAGTCAGGGTGGTGTAGGCCAAACGTGGTGATAAGTGTGCTCATAAATATCTCGTGAACATGGACCTAATCGTGTTGAAGAAAGTGCGTGGGATAGTAATAGGGAGAGTCTGTAGGAGATATAGAATACGAGGTAGGATGTTCATTTTAAGTATATTGTTCCTACATAGCCAGCCGAAGCATGGCTTGTGCCATGTCTGGAGATCCTTAGTAATGACTGCCACGAGAGGGGGAAAATTTAGTGTATAGATCGTCTCTAACTTGTTTGGGATGTGAACCCCTAAGTACTTAATTGACAGCGGTGCCCAATTGAAATTAAATTTAGACTGTAATAGTGAGTCCGTGGTTCTTGCGGTGTGAATTGGTAAAAGATCGCATTTAGTTAGGCTCGCCTGGAAGTTGGAAACGTTACCATATGTTTCCATCTCTGCCATTACATAGGGCAGTGTCAAGAGCGGGTTCGCAATCGTGAACAAAAGGTCATCGGCAAACGCCGTGACTTTGTACTCTTGCTTGTCAACTTCAAAGCCCTGTATGTTGTTATTGTCTCTAATACCCTGAAGGAACGGTTCTAGGACTAGTATGAAAAGAATAGGGGAAAGAGGACAGCCCTGTCTCGTCCCATTGGTGATGGTTACTGGTTGTGATAACTGACCATTGACCCTTAGTCTGGCGGTTGGTGAGGAATAGATGGCGTCTAACCACCAAAGCCTAATTGCCGCATTGTGTGTTGTCCAACGTGGCTCTTGTGTCTGGCAGGGTTGGACCGGGTTCACCCCCACCAGTCCTAGGGGCGGGCAATCGGTGATCAAGCGCCCTCAGCGTAGAGGCGAGGAGAGCGGCCGCCTCCCACCATCCCCATCCACCGTAGGCCGCAGCAGGCCACCTCCATTACACACTTGCGGGAAATACCGGTGTCCGTTATCGTTCGATTCGCCAGAGTGCCCTTAATCTGGGCAGCGTATTCTGGCTTCAAGGTAAGCATCGGTTTCGTAGAAATTTCCCTGAGTTCAGCAATGGCTTTGGGAGCTCCTCTGCCATGCGACTACTCCGTTTGCAGGTCAGGCCCCACCCCTCTAGTGCCAGTGTGTTTGTAGTGTCATTGTGTGTGATTTCAGAGTACGTCTACGTAGCACAATTGTTTAAATGTAGGCGAGTGCCTGTGTGAAATGTAATTTTCTATGTGTGTAAATATATGGATGAAATTGTGTGTGTTTGTAACTAATGTTTGGGTGTCCTGTGCGTGTAAATACTGGAGACTGGAAATGTGCATTTATTTTTTGAACTAGTTTGCCCTTTTCTTACAGTTTTGTGTATTCTCATATTTTCAGATATCTGTCTCCCTAATTTTTGCACTTTTGTCCCTCACTGGTGTCTATCACCTATCCTTTGCTATAACGGTCACTAATGCTCTACACACACATCTCCATACTTGTGCCTCTCCCTCATTTTCCCCACATCTGTCTCTCCCTCTCCCCCCACCAATTCTAGCTTGTCCTGTTTCCTATTTATCACTATTTATATTAACACTTTCCAAACTGTCTTCCCTTCTTCTAGCCCAGCTGTCTCTCTTTCATATCCACCCATCTCTCACTTTCAATCCCCAGCTGTCTCTCCCCAATTTCTAATCTCTGTTGTCTCTGCATTCCCCTACCCTGTCTCTTCCTAAAGTTTTACCTCTGTTGTATCATAATTCTGCCCCTGTCTCTCCTCCATTTATAGCCCCTTTTGTCTCTTCTTTAGCCACCTGACACTTCCCCACTTCATCAATGTCACTCTGTCTCACAATCTCTATTTCCCTCACAGTATCCTTCCTCCCACCCAGAGTGTGTCCATATTATTTACTTAATATTTTTGTGCAGGATTGATGTTCCTGTGCCCTCCCTCGCAAAGCTCTTCAGTTACAGCCATTCTCTGTGTGGGAGTAGAGAGACAGAGCATAACTCTGCCTCTCATGTCACACTCTGCTCCTGCACAGTGAAACTCCTGCAAATCAGTGGGCAGTCAGAAATCCCCCCTGCTCACTCTCTGTCTCTGAATCTAACAGAAAAAAAACCCTGCAAGGAGCGCTGGTCCTTTGTCTCTGAGGTGAGAGGAGCCTCAGAGAATTTCCAATCCCTATAACAGTCAGTATAACTTTCAAGCTTGCACACCCCTGAGAACGGCCTTGAGTGTACATGGTATGTTCACGTATACCTGCTCCTTCAGGTGTTCCCATAGGAAGTAATTGGGAGCTGAAAAGTCGGGAAAGTGTGGCAGCTGATTAATCTGGGAGTTTCTTGACATTATTTGTTCACCAAAAAGCTGTCTTCATTTTGAATATAAGATTCTCCTATTTTTACTTCTTGTTCCTTTGAGAATTTACTTATGATGAATCTCCCAAGCCTCAGTTATAATGTGTTCCTGCAACAAATAAGTTGAACTACTAACACACCTGTCATTTACCTGTCAAATTTTACTCTGAATTTTGGTCCACTCTGTATAAGAAAGAGAGGAGAGTCAGTAAATTTCTTGTGAGCCCATTAGCCCAATCCTCAAACCTCAATCCATGGGTGTTCCATAACAATCTACCTTGGCAATTAATTTATCCATGAGAATATTATTGGCTTTTTTACTGTATTATTATTATTATTGGTATTTATATAGTGCCAGCTTATTCTGCAGTGCTTTACAATAAAAGGGGAATTTACCAATTGAGACAATAACAAAAGTGTAACAGGAACAATAGGCAGTTGAGGACCCTGCTGAAACGAGCTTACTGTAGTCATGGTTGTAAGGTATACAGATAACCCTCTTCCTCAGCTAGCCAGCCGGCTGACCGCTCGCACGGCAATGCTGTCCCTCAACAGGCCGACAGACTGCATGCCCGTGATCTTCCTGAGCTGACTGGCCAACCACAAGTAAGCCCATGCTCATTATAAGCCGCTGGCTGCCTGCACTCATAGGCAGCTGACCACCTCAGGGGCTAATACGCCAGCAAATCCCAGGTGCCAGGACAAAAATCCTAGTAGCCATGGCGGCCTGGTGTCTGGGATTTGTCGAGCCCTATTTTATATGTCCTCTGCCCAGTATTAGGATTCGTAAGGTGTGTGCATTTTTATTTCTTTGTTAATAGACCTGCTTGTGGAGTGTTGATCATTATTTAATGTGTAGTTTGCAATATATATATGTATTATATGGTATGGTGCATATATATATCTAATATGAACGTACATTTAGCTGTATAAAATAGGTGTATGAAATATTGCAGGCCTTTTTGCTTAGATTTGAAAAAGTTGAATTTTCAATGACATTTCCACAAGGTTAACAGCTAAAAGGTTGAAGTTAAATTAGAACAAACACATGTGTTGTCAGTCAAATGTATACAAAACACTTCACTTAATTTTGAAGCTAACTATAGGCAGAGCCATCTAGGGTATATCCCAAACTTAGATATTCAATACATTACATCATGCAACAAGTTAGAAAACCTTTTTGGGAGTATTACACAGGTGGGGGCTGCTTTATGGAGGACAAAATGGCTATTTAACTGAAGGAGAAAGAGTGTGACGTTGTCATTCACCATTCATTCATTCATCCATCTACTCTTACTCTGCCTGCTGTCACCACACATCTGAAAGGTATACAGGGACATATGCTGTAGCCACTAATACATTTGGTAAGATTAATTATTTACTGACTATTTTTGCATTCTGTAACATTCATTCAATACACTTTTATCTTATATTTATTTGAGTCATTGTTTCATTTATTACAATATTATTACAGTGCCTTTTGGGTCTTCAGACACTGGATTATTTTAGTGATAGTCAAGTTATCATCTAGAATGGTTAAAACAGTATTTATAAGTAATTTGGGAACGGAAGGGTCTGCTCCGTATACAGCTATAGATTGCATAAAGACACACTAAGCTTAGAATGACCCGGAGTGACCTTTTGTCGATAAAGGTCCACATCATACCTGAAGCGAGCCATAACTATCAATATTGAAGGATCACCGAAAACCGACACTGCTACCTTTGGTTCTTCATAGTTTTTTTTTTTTTTTTACAATTTAGTAGATATATCCCCAATTAAATCATGCATACACCAGGAAAATCATATCACGCCATTCAAAAAATCTCCCTTTTATGAGCAAAATGCTTTTGGCTAAAGTCTACAGGACTTTCTTGGCATTTATGGTTGTGTAATTGAAAGATTTCCTTCGACCACTGACCGCCATGAGAGGTACTGAATTTGCTATATTAGTGTCTATCTCAGCAAGCGGTTGGCGTGAAGTCTACAGAACCAGCAAGTTGGAGAGATCTGTCTATGATGTGTATTTGATACAGAGTTAATGTAAGTGGCTAATTTGTAACTGAATAAAGTATACGTTGTTTTTCTCCTCCCTTACCTTATATTTTTTACATATGGGTTTAAAAGATGAGAAAGTAACTGGATATGTTTAACAGATATATTGCTGAAAGGCTTTGAGTAAGGCTATCTCTATTGCTGGTACTCGACTTCAGGAGATAACTGTTTGAGACATACAGTTGTAATCAAAATTATTCAACCCCCAATGAAAATCAGGTTTATCGTCAAAACGCAAAAGGCAAAAGAATGTGTGAGGATCACCAATGAGATAATATACATACACTGGTTATCGGTCTCCTGAAATATACTGGTAGTACTCCAGTTAGGAAATGATAGTCCAAATTTTAATCACTTAAAACATAAACATCAAACAAAACATAGTGTAAAACTGTTGGATATAATGCTAAAAGATAAGGTGATTATTGCACTCACAAGTGGTCCACCACTAACAGTGGCCAAAAAGGCACATTGATAGGTCAGAAGACCTGTCACTAAGGGACTCCAAGATGTTCTGAGTCAGCTCCTGAATGCACCAAGGTTACGGATTGCAAGGGGTAATAAAGGAGTAAGTTCTGGATAAGAATGTCCTAAATAGAGTGAAGAGAGAGTTATAGAGGCTCCGTATGTGTCCGACCGGTTTCTTCCTCAGGACTTTTTCGAAGAAGAGCTTAGATGTAGTCCACCCCCATTCAGACTTATAAACCCCACCAATTTGTGTGCACCTGGGTTCCCCAAGTGGGTTGAACAATAACAGGTGGGTGTATAAACAAATTCCCTGTAAAAATCTGTAATTATCAGTATTTGTCCCAATAGACTCCAAATGTCCTTATATATAAATACCACAACGAGCAGGACCCAAAGAAATTCCTACATGAATAATAAGTACACTCACAGATTAAACTCAATAATAAAGCCATGTGCTAAGGAAGGGGGGAAGGGTTGTTGCAAAGTTCATAACATAAAAGACAATTTTTGTAAAATGCTTCTAAGAAAAACAAAATGATCAAAACAGGCAAACAAGCTTCAAGTAGAAAGAAACCGACCAAATAACATTACAGTCAATTTTTCTATTTAATTATCTGTTTTCTGTCCAAGCTCTGATGTTGAAGTTACTGAAATGCAGCTGACTTGAATGAGTGTCTGAAACTGATTATGTTCCGATTTGCTACGTATCCAACTGTTCACTGAGAAGCAGATATCGTAAATAATTAGAACGCTACAGAGAAGAGCAAGAACTAGGTTAGAAAGGTGAAGCAGTGAACAAATATTACAAAAGGATAAAATACTGTAAAACAAAAATATTTATACATTTAAATTAACAGCAGTATTATTCTGTAATACTTAAAATGAACATTTAAACAATTGCCAGTGAGCAGCAGCTGCATGATACATGACCTTTCTTCAGATTTATGAATAGAAGTGATTGAACAAACATGAAATATACATATAAACACATGGATTGGTCTATATCAAAATTGGGAAGCTCTGTTGTAGAGGGCTTTACCAACAAGAACCAAGCTCTAAACATCTTCTTGGAGATGATTATTAGATGGTTCGGTCTATGTTGTCATACCTCTGTGTCACGCGGCACCCCCTAGAAGCTTGATGTTCAGCGCGCCAGTCTCCGGTCCCACGTCATCACGGCCATAGAAAGCGCCATACACGATCTGTCTTCTGGCAAGGCTTTCAGGTCATTATGGCAGCCTTGCGCCACCTACAGGAGTACTTGGACATTACAGGACCCTGTAGGTGTAGGCTTTCTATAGCATTAATAGTGACAGGTTATATCATTGGGACACATCATCTGACCTTCACAGATCACACCCATTTGTGTGATTTGGTGCTGGGTGATTATGCTGTCCAATAAGTTTTTTGTTCTCCCTATATAAAATTCCCTCTTTCTGGAGATCATTGCCCTGACTTGGTTTATTCTGCCCGCTCTGTGTAGTTGTTATTTCATTTTCTCGTTAGTGACTCGGCTTTGTTTTTGACTTTCCTGATTTTCTGGTTTCCTGACTTCGGCTTGTTATTTTGTTTTTGAATATCTCTTCTGTCCTTGACTGTGGCTTTCTATTTTCACTCTGTAGATTCGCCTATCTAGGGCACACATTAACCCGTCCACTCTAAGGTCCCGTATACATACCTTCTCTCCTTATATTCCTTCATTCTATTTAATGTTTCCCTATACTCTGTGTGTGTGTGTGTGGGTTTCCCAATCTTGATACATGTGCCCTTTCTCAACTTCAAACTTGCTCGTTGCCCCAAGATGAAACACCTAGGTGGATTGTCTGTCATCTCTCTCAGCCACATCCCTAGGGTAACACATCTTCTCAAGCCCTGTCTACAGTAGACAAGCCCAATTTATCCAAAAATATTTGCAGTGTATATGTGGTAAATGAATACGTGTATGTGGCCAGAAGAACAATATATATATACTGTATATATATATATATTGCATTACACTGATAGTAACATTTTCCTGATACAGAATATCACGCAACCACTTTGTTTACCAAGTTCCATTTTAAATTGACCTTGTATGCTCCTATTTCTTGATACTAAGATAGAAGCTGATCAGATCATTCATCTAGGAGAAGGACCCTCCAATATAACACCTATGACCTGGGGACCTCACTGTCACTGTCCCAGCTTGCTGGGCAATGGCAGATGAACCCCATATGTAAAGAGTGGGCCATTATTGCGCACCCTGATCCTCACCTAAATGCTCCATTGCGCAGACTAGAATGGTATGTCCATGTCTATGGTCATTAAGCCCTGCAGTGATGGGAAAGGGGCAAAATGGCAGGTGGAAGATAACACTGGAAGCTGCAGTTCTGATCCTGCATATAGACGGTCCAGATGTATGGACTGTCTGATGTCGACCTCAGAGACGACAAAATCATTCAGCAACACCCTGAACAACCAGGCAGCCATATCTTACTGCACAAGAATTTTAATCCAAGTATTTTTACTCGCTCTTATTTTGTGAGTGCAACTTACCATTTATTTCTTACTTCTAAATTATGTGGATCAACAATATTGCACTATTTTTGTTTTATGTCTCTTCTCAAAATCTCCTCCTAGTGTATATATAATGTTTTGTATTTTGTGTGTGGGTAAAGGGGATGCAACACAGATGTTGAGCCTCAGGTGTTTATAAACTCTAAAACTGTCCTTTTAGCTTTATATTACCTATGGATAGCAGTGCTTGCTCCACTCAGAGAGGGGCCTAGAAATGGTGATCTAACCAAAAACTGTCTCCATTTCTCCATTGTATCACTCAGATTGCATTATCTCCACACGCCTTCAACTTTAAAACAAGCAGATTGTCATGCTATTTTGCATGTATGCCCTAATTCAAGCAAGTCCTGCTAAAACGACAAGTTTTACACTGAACTACTCAACCTCATGCAGAACGTCCCTGCAGATGACAAGGTTATCATCCTAGGTGACTTTAATGCCAGATTGGGCAAGGACTTAGAAGCCTGGAAAGGAGTACTAGGCAAACATGGTGTTGAAAACTGCAACCATAATTGGTGCCTTCTGTTAGAGTTTTGTGCAGAACATAAATTTCCCATCACCAGCACAATTGTTTGAAAACAACTTGGATACACCCTCGGTCCAAACATTGGCATCTTATAGATTACATCATGGTGCACCAAAGAGACATTAGAGACATCCTACTCACTCGAGTAATGCCCAGGGCAGAGTGTCATGTGGACCATCATCTTGTAAGATGCAAGATATGTCTCCACTTAAAACCCAAACCGAAGAGGAGAGGCGCTCCAAAGAAAAGGTATCAGATTGGTAATCTCCACTCAGCTGGGGTGAATACAAATTTTAAGCAAGTCTTCAGTTGAGGCTTCAGCTGCCTTGTGGAGCCCTCCTCAGAAGAGTTTTGAGAATTTCTAGCATCTGCCATCTTGCAGACCTCCGAAAAGGTTTTAGGGTTCATCACAAAGAAGAACACAGATGTTTTATAAGAACAATCAGGAGATCCAAGAATTGCTGATGAAGAAGAAATCTTCTCACCAAGCGCACCTTGCTCAGTCATCTTGTTCTGATAGGAAAGCAGCCTCTTGATTACAGAAACCTCCAGCGCAAGCTCTGAGAGATTAAGAACAAGTGGTGGACAAGCCTTGCAGAGAGAACTCAGTTTAGCACAGATGTTGGTGACTTCCGAGGATTTTATGAGTCCCTGAAGGCAGTGTATGGCCCTTCACACCAGTTACAGAGTCTCTTGCGCAGTGCAGATTTTAAACACTCCTCACAGACAAGGCGTCCACCCTGAACCAGTGGTCAGAACATTTCCAGTCTCTCTTCAGCACCTAACACACACTATACACATTTCTGCACTTCATCACATCCCACAACAGCCAAAAAAACCTGTTTTAGATGAGATTCCTACTTTTGAAGAGACTGTTAAGGCTAGCAAGCAGCTGAAAAGTGTCAAGGCAGCAGAAGTCAATGGAATTCCACCTAAAGTCTGGAAATATGGGGGCACAGCATTACACACTAAACTTCATGTTTTCTGCTGGAAACAAGACAAACTACTGCAAGACCTCTGTGACGCTATAATCATCCCCCGCTATAGGAAAAAGGGAGAAAAGTCTAACTGCTCCAACTATCAAGGGATAACACTGCTCTCCATTACAGGAAAAATCCTTGCAATGGTACCTTTGAACAGACTGGTACCCTTGCCTTTTTTGTGTAATTAACCAGACATTATTCTGGTATGGGTTTCTTTCCATATTTTGCTCTTTGGACTGAGTCTACAAATTTTGGGTTACCCCATTATGTACAATCTGTAGCGGTACTTACCCTCTCTGGGGGCCGGCCGAGGTCCTCTGTTCCCGCCGCGTGCGGTCCTGCAACTTACCGAGAAATCAGGAAGGCGTGCACTGACCGTGAGACGCGGTCATGTGACTCACCTGGCTCTGGGAGCGCGCTGCGCATCTCGGGCGCACCCTTAAAGGGACAGTGGGAGCCGAAATGTAAAACGGTCTCCCATTGGCCCATGTCATTCCACATTCCCCATACACTTGCATTTTGTGGGCGTGGATATGACAGGGGCCAATTAAATTGAACACTAGGGTATTTATACTCACCTTTCCCTTAGCTCCCTGCCCTATCGTGGTTTCTGCCTCAGTTCCCTTTAGTTCTTGTATTGTTCAGTAGTGTTTTTTTCGTGCTTGACCTTGGCTTTGTACCTGACTCCGTTTTTCTCTTTATCCCTGCTTTGTCTTGTTTGCCGGCTTCCTGACTCCTGTGTACCAGACCTTGGCTAGTTCTTGTTTTCGCTGTCTTGCTGTTCCCTTGACCTCGGCTCGTTCCTGACTCTGTCACTTCTCTGTTCTACGTTGAGTCCGGCCATTCTAAGGCCCGGTAAGACGTATCTTCTTTATCTTGTCTCTTGTTGGACTAAATCTTGCGTGTTGGGGTACACTACCGTGACACAATCTAAGGCTTAGATCACATTTTTACTGCACCTTCTAGTGCTATTTTATTCCATGTGTACATTAAAATTGGCAGTTTGAGAACTCAATGGACAAGTACCTTTGTGATATTTACATAGAAAAGATATAAGTAACAAATTATTATTATTATTATTATTATTATTATTATGTTATTATTTATATGAGCCGACAAATTCCTGCAGCGCTTTACAGTGGGTAAACGAACAGACATGTAGTTGTAACCAGACAAGTTGGACACACAGGAACAGACGTGTTGAGGGCCCTGCTCAATGAGCTTACATGCTAGAGGTAGTGGGGTAAAGTGACACAAAAGGTAAGGATAGTATTAGACTAATGACAGTTGCAAGAGAGGAATCAGTTGGGAGCTATTAACAGTTTAATTGATATGCCTTTATGAAAAAGTGGGTTTTTAATGATTTTTTGAAGGAGTGGAGACTGGGTGGGCAACTAATGGAGGAGGGAAGTGAGTCCCACAGGAGTACGGACAGAAAATAGACGTAAGTCTTCAGCAGAGCGTAAGTGCCACTGCCATCAGGGAACACCTTTGTCATGAAGTATTGTACATAGTTTGCAACAATCTCTAGATAGGTGTTATGTGTAAAAGTAGCATCCACATGAATGCCAGGGCTCAAGGCTTCCCAGCAGAACGTTGCCCAGAGCATAACACTGCCTCCGCCAGCCTGCCTTCATCCCATAGTGTATCGGCTTCCCCAGGTAAACGACTTGCCCGGCCATCTGACTATCCACATGATCTAAAAAAAAAAAACATGATTAGGCAACCTGCTTCTTTTACTCCTTGGTAGGGTTCTGATGTTCACGTGCCCATTCACTTCACCTGTCAGTGGTTCTTTCTGATCAGTGCATATGATGTTGTGCTTTCCTGACTGGCCCAAGAGAGCCTACTATATGTATTTAGCACCAAACACAAGTCTGTATCAGAGACTTAGTGAGGTCAGAAGGTGCCTTGAGGGCAAGTCCTTTAATTTTACCCCAACATACCAGTTCCATGCCCATGACAGATTGCAGGTCCTTGATCGAGGATTTTTTCCCAAAATAATAATAATAATTATAGAAAATGTGCCTAGGGCCCTATTGATTTTAATACCAAATGTTCTGCTTTATTTAAGTAGGCTACTATACAATAGGGTCTATCCACTAAACAGTGAGGTGAATTGTTAAGAAAATTGCAATTTGTAGGCCAAGGTAAATTGAAAAAAAGAGTTGAATTGGATACTTTTCCTAATTTTATTATTTTGGCCTAGATATTTCAATTCCCTTGCAAATTCACTTTTTACAGTGCTATTCCTTACAGTGAACAATTGTCAGGAAATCAAAGTGAAGTAAGGTTAAGATCAAAATAGTCTCTGCAAATATTCTCCAAGTTGGCTATGCATTCAGTTTGGTTACTTTGTCCTTAAATTTGAAATTCACTTTAATGTGCCACTCACCAATGTCGCACATGCCTCATTCAAAGTGGGTATCTCAATTCAGTGCCAATCCACGGTAGCCCATGCATAGAGTTCTTGCATAGGGGAAAATGCCGTACTTGCTTGTCTTGGTCCTTGTTTCTGTGGCTGTTAGCAAGGTTGTTTATGCTGTTTGTGTTTGTGAAGACTGTATTATTGTGTGTTTGTAGGGATGCTGCCTGTGGTGCTGCATGATTGTATGGATGCCGCTTAAGGTATTGAGTGTTTGTGCAATGCTGCTTGTTGTGTTGCATGTTTGTAGTAGTGTTGCATGTCGGTGCGGACTCGTGTGTAGGGGGATGCTGCTTGTGGTATTACATGATTGTGCGATGCTGCTTGTGCTGCTTCATGTGTAGGGGGAGGCTGCTTGTGGGGTAGTGTGTGTGTGAAGAGTGCCATATGTGTGTGGATGATTTTGTGCCTGCAGTTTGTGTGGTATTGTAATATTTTTGTTGATACGGGTTGTGGTGTAACTGAAAAGTCTGAGAACAAAACCAAAAAGACTAGGACCATCAAAACAAAATAAGTCTTAGTAGATATTCTAGGCAGGATAAGCAAACAGAAGTATACATCTTTGGCTGGTTAATCAAATAGGCAAAGGTTTTCAGGTAGGTGAGGGTTAACCAAGGTAAGTCCATGTATGGGTTAAACAAGGAAAGTCCAGTCAGACAAGAGTTAATAATTATTTTTTTTTTTTAACATTTATTAAAAATAGAAATGGTGACAAAATCTCCCATACATGGCCTTTTGGAGAGGCTTGAAGGCCAGCCTTTTGCCTACAGACCATGGACCTGGTCCCAAGAGCCCCTAAAAGGGGCTTGTGTTGGTAGCAGTTATGCATTGTTAGTATGATAACTCTGCAGCGCCCTCTGCTGACTGAATAGAGATATGCATATTTACATAATGCTGGTATGCAAATTAGGGCATCCAAACAAGTTGTTTTATGCATATATTGTTGTGTTTCGGAATGTTAGATCAAAGAAGTAGTGTGTGTTACTTCCTTTTGGAACTGTGTGTCCTGGTTAACAGAGACTTCGGACCTGTTGGTTGGCTGCTTTGACCCTGTCAAAGGCAGAGGGCATGATACCTGCCTGGAAGGAGAAAGCTGCAAGCTGGGTGGGTAGAAGAGTTCCTGACAGACCCCAGTCAAATTTCAAAGACTGGGGCTGAAGTGGCTGTTAAGGACCTGTGTCTGTTCACTTCTCATGCCTACACCTCCAACTCTCACCTCTAAGCAGGGACAGATGAACATAAGGGCTGATGGAGCTGTCGATAAGATTCTGCAATTAGGCCATTATATTGTCAGCACCAGGCCCAATGGGCTCTTACTCCACCCTGCCTCTAAGAAGTATCTAGTGCTGCATCATTTCTATGGAACTCCCTTCTCTGCCTCATTAGACTCTCCACAAGTCTTTGTTCCTTCAAAAATAAAAAATAAAAAAATCACTAGAAACCTGCTTCTTTAAGAATATATATCAATTTAAATGTGAACATCATTCCTACCCCCTCCTCGCTAATTCGCTTCACTTTCTCTCCTCCAAACAATTAAGGTCTTATTTTATGAAAACTTTCCTAGCAACCAACTCCTTCTATATGCAAACTGAATTTTACCCATACCCTTTCTGTAATTGTAACCTCCTCCACCCCCTATCACCTTCTATTCCTGGGCATCCAACATGTCTTTCTGGTTAGTCAACTTATTGTACAGTGCTGCGTAATACGCCGGTACTTTATAAATAACAATTAAGAGATAACACGCAGAGAATATTGTATCGCAGGAGATTGTTTGCAGCTAAATACTGTTCAGTTTCCTAATGTTTTCTAACTATAATATTCTATTTCCACCACTAGATTGTGCTGTTGGCTTTTATTTTAGTTTTGCCTTAATCTAAACTATGCTAAAATGTCAGGCAGGAATAGAAAATGTTGTTAATAGGATTACAAAGAATATTGTCACTAAGTGCTAATCAACTCATTTTATGGCTACAAACAATGGACTGATTTCCATACAAGAAGAGAATAGAAAAAGTACACTTTTCTACACTCTATTACAGAAAAAAAAAAAAGAACTCTTACATAGAACATTCACAAAAGATAACAGGGGTCAGAGAGGAAAGGTGTATAACTGCAACATAAAAAGCAGTGTCTACAAGGACACTGACAACTTCTCGATGCTTTCCTTGTAAGAGATTTGCATTGTTTTTACTTAAGCTGGATATGTTTTCACCAAAACACTGTAATCTGAAAATCTCAGGAAAAAGAAACTGAAAATCCTGATGGATTTCATCTTCTGAATACTAAATCAGGCATTTTGTGTATTTCAATGGTTTGTAAATGAATACAAATCCAGGTTTGTATAACTTTTGCATAGTTTTTCTCTTTATGACAAAGGCTGACATTTAATGTTCATATCGATGGATAAATTATTGCTGAAGGTGACAAGTGAAAATTGTCGCCATCTCTAGTTATACATTTGAGTTGACGTACATGTCCTTCCTCTTTACCCTGTACCAACAATGTGTGCAGAATTATTGCCTTAACGGGACACTATAGTCACCAGAGCCACTACAGCTTAATGTAGTGGTTCTGGTGTCTGTAGCTGGTTCCTGCAACTTTAGTATTGTAAGCGCTGACTTTTCAGAGAAAAGGCAGTGTTTACATTGCTGCCTTGTAAGACCTCCAGTGGCAGTCGCTCAGACAGCCACTACAGGTGCTTAGTAGTCAAGTGCTGCACAGTGTACAGCACTGAAGTTCAGTGTCTCCACGCTCTGCATGGAGGCGCTGAATGTTCCCCATAGAAATGTTTCTCTATGAGGAATTGCTGATTGACACAGCATGGTGCTTTGCCAGGCATGTGCAATGACCTCCCAATGCTTTCCGGTGGGAAAGCATTAGATTGGCTGAGATTATCAAGACTGAGGATCTCAGCCAATGAGATAGGACAAGCTGCAGCAAGACCGGAGTGGCGTAGGAGTAAAGGTGAGTAAAAACACCTTTCCCATGCGATCTGAGGGTGGTGGTGGGGGGTCACCTAAACAGCCACTTCAGGACTACAGTGTCAGTGTTTGTATTTCTGACACTATAGTGTTTTTTTAAAGGTAACATGCAGGTTTTCAGAGAGTGAATATATACACAAAGCAAAACATGAAATACCTTTTTTTTGGCAAACTTAACTTTTCTGTTCATTATACAGGAGGTATTGAGCCATACAACCTTGGAATTCATCCCGTTTTTAAATGTATTATATGAGAATTTAAAATTAAATAAGCAAAATGGCCAAAACAAAGAAAAACTGGAATGTTTCTTAGTTAACCCCTTAAGGACCAAACTTCTGGAATAAAAGGGAATCATGACATGTCAAACATGTCATGTGTCCTTAAGGGGTTAAAGGATTTCTTCCTTGATGCTACCGATGTTGGATAGAACAGGGAGGTAGTTGACCATTTTCAGTGAATCGTGGCACCACAATTCTACAATATAGGAGAAGTACAAAGCATCCATGCACATGCCATCACAGACAGCATGGTAGGATGTCTGTAATGTCATGTTTGTACCATGCATGGTAACACAATGCACTCTACATTTAAAGGGACTCTCCAGTGCCAGGAAAACACTGCAGGTGCCCTATCCCTCCCACCTCCCATCCCCGGTTGCTGAAGGGGTGAAAACCCCTTCAGTCACTTACCAGAGGCAGTGACATGTCCCACGTCGCTGCTTCTTCCTCTGCCGCCGCTCCTCCCCTTCATTACGTCAGCCGGCAGGGGGAGACTGATCCCGCCCGCCGGCTGGGGAGACCTAATGCGCAGATGCGAGGACGTCCAGCGACGCTATAGCGTGCTATGATCCCGGAAGTGCCCTCTAGTGCTCTCTAGTGCCATCTGTCTACTAGGGGAGGACTTAACCCCGCAAGGTAATTATTGCAGTTTATGAAAACTGCAATAATTACAGTTGCAGGGTTAAGGGTAGTGGGAGTTGGCACCCAGACCGCTCCAATGGGCAGAAGTGGTCTGGGCGCCTGGAGTGTCCATTTAAAGGAACATTCTGGGCACCATATTGACTTTATATAGATTAAGTTGTTATGGTATCCTAAAGGTGTTCCTTTAAATTATTTCCTGTCCAAAACATTTAGTTGCATGCAGTAATGTTGCAAGAAAGTCCAGTGGCTACAGTGCATGTTCTTCAAGCAGTACTGCATATCCAAATACCGTGGTATTTTTAGCTATCTTCAACAATCCATTTCTTTTGGAATAATTTTTTTCCTGCAATGATGGGCTCCCAGATTCCATATTCAGAAATTTAACTGTGTTGCCATAAGCCTTAAAATACACAGACAATTTTCCTAGAGTATTCCTTTTGTAGAGTAACGCTCTCTTATAATAGTGTACCATTATATTCCTGAAATCTTCATTTACTATGAAATTTCGTATTAAAGTCCGAAGCAGAAAGACCACCTGCCTTATTTCACACACGGCTTAGGCTCTCTTAATACTAGCTCAGACTCTGCATATTAACCATTGCTAGAATGAATGGCCATTTGCTTGGAGCAAGTAACCTGACCTCTTGAATTAATATTTAGTACTGAATAAATATTTCATTCCTTTGAGACCATTGTGGCAGCCCTGACTGATTTTTTTTAAGAGTTTCAAGGTATAATGAAGACTAGAATTGATAGCAGGTACGTTTGCTGATAGATGTAACATGTTAAAGTTATATAACAATAAAATGTTGAAACTGATGTACGATTTCATGCAAAAAAGATAATAAAAATTCCCAGTGTGTTGTCACCTTTGAGGAAAATAAAGAGACCAAGCCAAGATATTAGTAATTAAACCAAAACAGAAAAGTGTCCAGTGATCTGTACAAACTGTGAAATTCTTCACATCCAAGAATATTATTGGTTAGTACAGTAAGAAGGAGCGACCATATTAAAGATGGTGCTCTTTGCTAGAAAAAATATTGGCAAAAGAGCTAAAGATTAAATGGGAAATTTATACTATGGAGAAATATCTTAAAGATGAAATCACCGCCCGAGGCTTAAGATTTACCAAATACCCTACTTTTGATACGGAAGATAAAAGGTTTATTGATATACGGGAGCATGCACTTGAGTCTTTTGCTATCACAATGATGAGAATTATCATAGATCAGAGGACAAAAAATTTGGAAGTACTTGACAAAATTATTGTAGAAATCCATAAAAAACTTGAACGATTTATTGGTACCAGTGATTTTGAATCTATCACTGGACAAATAACTGGAAGATTAAATCAACTTGAAAGTCAAGTTATTCTAAATAAAAATAAGTAATATCATAGAGATCTAAACGACTATGCCACTAATTGTATAAGGAAAAAGCCAAGAGCGATAAATCCAACTAAACCTAAAATAAGTGTCCAGAAATAAAATAGACCTAGAACTGAAAATCATCATCAAACTATTAAATCACCCATAGAGAGACCCCCTAGGAGAAACTACTAAACCCATGATTGGGTGGAGGTAAAAAGAAAAAATAAATATAGGAGAGAGGAACAATATAGAGATAAGCCTATCCAAACTTGGCGAGAGTCTGTTAATCATGAGAGACCATCTACCCCACAGAGACGGGAAGTTCACATATATAATCGTTTTGAAACTATTAGGAACTTGGGAGAGAATGTAGAAATACCTTTTTTAGAGGAAAGATGGAGGGGACCACCTATGAGAACCACTATAGCAACCAAAAGGAGATATTGGAATATAGAAGAAGGGGAAATAAAGGAGGGAAGAAACTGGAAAGACCAAAAAGGAAAGATGATGAGGAGATAAGAATTTTTAACTTGTCTAAGAAAGTTTTAAATCCTGCACACACTGGGATTCTTAATAAAGGTTTAAAATTTGCGCCTAGCTGCACTTTAAATAAATTTGAGGAATATTAATAGATTTATGAGGAGACTTTGTCTGAAAAAAATCTTTAATAATAGACCAGTTAATGGAACAGGTACTAAGATTATTAAAAATTCCGAAATAAGCACACTGACCTTGAACAGGCATCTGAATCTTATCCTATTCATTTAAAGTCAAATTGTATGAAGGTATTTGAAAGGGCTTGTATCAAAGGTATAAAAGAAATTAAACCAAATAAAAGAAATAATCTTACAATTCAAGAAAAAGATGCTATGGAAGATCTTAAAAAAGACACTACAATAGTTATTAAACCGGCGGACAAAGGCGGAGGGATAGCTATTATGAATAAAGAGTTGTATATTAAAGAGATATATTGTCAACTCAGTGACACAACCACTTACAAAAAACTTGAAAAAAATCCTCAAAATTATATAAAGAAAAAAATATGAATTATATCTTAATCAAGGACTAAATAAGGGCATTCTCACTCAAAAAGAATATGCTTTTTTAAATAATAGTTTGCCACATATACCGGTTATTTACACATTACTCAAATTACATAAAAATGCACAAGATCCCCCAGGAAGACCCATTGTCTCCGGGGTAGGATCATTGTTATCTAATTTGTCTAAATATGTAGATATTCACCTTCAATCTATTGTAAAAACTAATATCTCATATCTTAAAGACTCTATGAGCCTATTACAACTATTAAATAATTTTAAATGGGAAGAAGATTTTATTTTAGTGACCTGTGACGTCACAAGCCTATATACCTGTATAGACCATTTGATGGACTGTGAGGCCACACGTCACTTTTTAGAGACTTCTACATTTTATCCCACAGACCAAGTGGATTTTATTATGGAGGGGATTTTGTTTATCCTTCAGAATAATTTTTTTTGGTTTGAGGGTGAATACTACCTGCAATGTAGAGGAACTGCTATGGGGACCAGGTTCGCACCCAGTTATGCAAACCTTTTTATGGCATATTGGAAAAATAGGTTTGTTTATTTTTCACATGAATGGCGTGCGAACCTGGTCCTTTATAAAAGATATATAGATGACATCTTTTTTTATTTGGAGAGGAGGCGAGATACAGGTTTTAGCTTTTTTAAGTTTTATTAAATAATAACCAATGGAATATCCAATTGACACAAGAAATTAGTAAAGAGAAAATACATTTTTTAGATTTAGAGATTTATATAGAGGACAATCAAATTAAAACAAGACCTTTTTTTTTTTTTTTTTAAAGTAGATGTTAATAGCTACATTCATACAGAAAGTTGTCACCATCAGCCATGGTTGGAAAATATTCCAAGAGGACAGTTTCTAAGACTAAAACAAAACTGTACCGATTTAAATTCTTTTAATAATCAGGCAGATGTCCTCAAAAAACAATTTTTAAAATCGGGGATATGAATTTGGATCACCTAAATGGAGAATTACAAAAAATTAAAGATATAGATAGAGATACCCTCCTCACATACAAACAGAAAAAAGTAGTGACAGATAAAGAAAAAACCATACCACTCATTTTTAATTATTGTAAAGACCAGAAACAATTAAAACAGATTCTAAATAAAAACTGGCATATTCTCCAACAGGACCAAAAAATTCATCCATTTTTGGAATATAGATATCCCAAACACTAATTTTTTAGAGTCATATAAAAACAGTAAAAAAGAATTTTCCCATTGTGGTGACAGTATGGGTTGTAAAAATAATAAATATGAAAATAGAAAGGTAGAAAATTTTAAGCCCAGGGTGGGTAATAAAATATATAGTATTGATTCTTTTATTTCTTGTCACTCAAAGAATGTGATTTATTTGCTCACGTGTCCTTGTGGGATACAATATATTGGTAAAACATCTAGGTGCCTTAAAACAAGGATACGCAAGCACATCTATAATATTAGGAGAGGTTTTTTAAAACGTAATGTATCAGTACATTTTTTAAACCATCATGGAAGAGATCCCTCTGGACTCCAATTTTGTGGCATCCAGGTGATGGAAGCCCATTGGAGAGGAGAGGAGTCGACGTTGAGCTGCTGTGAGATGAAGTGGATATTCAATCTGGACACTTTGTCTCCCGGCGGACTCAACGTCGACTTCGAGATGTCAGCACTTATTTAACCTCTAGCCTTTTATTTGGATTTAAATTTTTTAATGAATAATTTTTTATAAGAAAATCTTTTTAAAAAATAACTTATTTCCTGTTTCTCTGTCTCCCTCAGACATGTTATATATCATTTATTTTTTTTTGTATCTTATTTCCATTTTTTATATATAGTTTTTTATATATAGATTTTTATATTTTTATAAATATTATATATATTTTATTACCCTATTTAAATTTTAGATATTTTTCGGTAGCCTCAATTTGCAGTTATAAGCAATAAATTTAGTTCCTATTATAAGTGTGTTTCACTTTAAGAGGACCCTCCTCTTATATTATAATGTTTATTATTAATCAAATATTTTATATTTGGGAGAATGTTCTCTTGTAATATGTTTTAATATTCTGTATATACTAATTATCTCTATTGTTTCTTTCAATAGAAAGAAAGAACAACAGTAGGTTGGGTTATTATATGTATTGTTTTCATTTAAAATTTATTTGTATATAGCCAGGGTCTTTCCCACTTTAAAAATGGCGAAATCGCTAGTGCTACTGTTGTCTAGGGGACCGAAAAGAAAACATCGAGAACACGGAAATGACATCAATACGCCCTACGCCGACGTCAGAATCAGGTGATCGGACGTCAAGTCATGCGATGCGGAAGTTCAATGAACCCGGAAGTGAAGACAGATGCCAGCAAACGACGCCAAATTGGACATTCAATACAACTATTTAAAGAGAAGAAGACCAGCATCCACTATACACTTTGACAAAGACCTGGAGGTCGAAACGCGTTTGTTTTGTGGACTATTTATTTCATGTTATTTTAAGCTTATTTTTGTTTCCAGTGTTATTTTGTATCCAGTAAAGTTTATTTCATTTTCACCAAATTGGATATCCTGAAATTCATTGAGGGGATTCCTTGTGTTACAGTATTATACTATGCATGCGTTTATGTTTCTATTATAGGAAGATCAGGTGTTCAACTCACTATACTAAGTATACAGCCAAGTATTGTATATTTCTTTGCACCCCCTTATACTCATTTCTCTCACTTTGTATCTGAGTGCCATTTAGTGATTTTGGGCACTGGGGGGGTAGTTGCCTATTCTTTGGTATTAAGTGCCAATCCACCATTTCTTTGTTGTGTTTGTATTATATTAAAGATGGTGTTCTTCACTTTCCTTAGCTAAAGCTGGGAGTATCTTAGATATATTAGTCTTGTTCTCAAGGTTTTGATGGAATGGAGAAAATATACAGTTTCTCAACAGCAAACTCTCATTTAAGCCAGGCGGCTATACAGAAAGGTTAGCATAGGCTCTTAAAGCAAAATGGCTGCCCCCAGGTATTGAGGTCCAGCACAAGGAAGATAAGATAAATGATATATAACATAAATAAGGTCACGTGGCAAGGAAGGGAGCATAATCATTAACATATAAGGGGCATACAGAAAGGAAAACTGAGATTGAAAAGTGACCGGGCAGCTTTAAGAGCCTATGCTCACCTTTCTGCTGCAAAGGAACTTAATAGTGATTTCAAAAATACATCTTTTTAGTGTGAAGTGGTTCTTTAGGCTATCCCGATTATCAGTTTTTGTAAACTCAACTGCTTTACTTCAGGAAACGTAGTCCATACTGTTTCTTATGTGTTTTATAAAAAAATAGGGCACTGAAGAAAAATAAATAAACATAAATTCAGACATATGGCGCTATATAGAAGCAGATTAGATCACATTTATTCTTCATTCAATTACTACCCCACCTTGACAAGGATAACCTCAATTGTGGTTTTAGTCAGGGCTGGCAGATCTATTGGTTGTTGATGCAACTTATGGAGAAAAGATAGCAGGAGAGGCTCCATAAAAGGCATACAAGTTGAATTTATGTTTGTTATGTAGGTGCTGGCATATTTTCTAACGTGTATGACATATACATTAAAGCAGCGGTAGAACTATTGATGGTGCGGCTGCACAGGGGCCCTCACGCTGAGGGATCCATCGCCAATGCACTTAGGGCCACAAGATGACAAAATTGTTTTCAGGGGCCTGGTTAGAGCTGTGGCCCTTTAACAGCATGACTGAGCCCCTGTCGTATTGGCAGCTCTGGGAGGGAGTGACAGCTGGTCACTTCCTCCCAGAAAACATAGAACCATACAGGAGTATGACGTAGAGAGGAATGGGAGAGACTCAGACTCTCAACAGCCTCATCCAGCCGACTGGACCCCAGTGAAGCCACCCTCCTGCACCCAAAAGGTATGAAACAGGAGGTGTTTAAAAAAGTTACATTTTGCGTGCATGTGTGTATCTATTTGTGTCTTTGTATCTATCTGTGTGTCTGTGTATCTATCTGTGTGTCTATCTGTGTGTCTCTATGTGCGCCTTTTTATTTGTGCCCGTGTATCTGTTTGTCTGTGTATCTATGTGTCAATGTGTCAAACCTCTTTCGTATCACACAGCTATGTTACAATGTTGCTGCCCACCCCATGTATTCCTTATTAGGGGTTAATAAGCATGTAGGGGTGTATATAAAAAAAAGTACCCCTTTCTGTCTCATTAGAGATATATTTGCCAGAAGCTCAAGGAATCAAGGTGAAAGGTTAGTGTAGGACCCACCTAAGAGGTCTGCCTTGATGTGGCAGGTGGGCTAAACTCTCTCATGGCCATTGGAGAAACTAAATAACCTCCATTTGTTTAACTATACATAGGGATTTGGGAAGAGCCCAGGTAATTTTTTTCTTAGTTTTTTTACTGTATGTATTGGGGCTGATGTGTACTATGGTCGTTGCCTCCGCCCAGGAGTGATGGGAGTTTGAGCGCAGACTTGTTTATTTGTATTTGTAATTTGTGTATACTTTGGTTCGGAATTCGGGAATTCTGTCGAACACCTGAGTGGCCAAAAGTTCTCCAAACTGCTGTTCCATCCGAAATAAATTTCCAAGTCTTGTATATATGTTATGTGAAATGTGCAGTGTCAATATTAGTTTAACAAATTGATTGGAAAACGGAGAGGCCAAAAGGTGTTTTTAATAAGCACCAATGTGTCTACAATGTATTCAAAACTAACGATATGTTTGCCTTGCTTTTCTCACTGCACCAACACCGATTCTCACGAGAGAAGAATTATTTTGTCTCTCTCTACTCTTTGAAACATTTGAACAACACATTATGCAAAACATTGATTTGCATAATATGCCATGGAGTGATGTCACAAATTAGTCAGAGTCAATAAATGGGAATAATTTCTCTCTTTTGATTTATGCATTTGACTGTAATTTTTCTAGCAATCCTGTACTCTTTACTTTGGCTTTGGAAGCTCTGCAAGACGGAGTACATTTAAAAAGCCGAATATACAGTAACTGAATGTTCTCTCAAACTGGAGTAATTGCTTACTTAAACTAGGCAAAAAGAGTTCACTGCTCTCTTATACTAAACAGGAAGGTTCCAGGACTCTGCTATTCAAGGTACAATAATTCTGACTCTGTGTTTTACTAGGGAGAAAATATTCCACCTTTCTGTTCTAAAGAGAAAACTTTTTGGCACTAGCAAAAAATAACAATGGCTGTCTGTTATAGAGAGGAAACCATGTCCCAGCACTATTTTAAAGAATGGAGAAAAGATTTGCTCACTTTTTACAGTAGGCCAAGAAAGGTTCTAGTGCTCTTTTATATTAGGGAGAAAAGATTCTGTTACTCTTTATTTTAAATTCTTTATTTTATTCTGCACATGCAATATATTTTCACATACGATACATATTTTCATGGCAGCAAGTTTTTTAAGAACAGAATATAAGGGCAAATAGCCCAAGTAAAATAAATCAAACAAACAAAAAATATAATAGAACAATAGTTTCTACAACAATAGTGTGTCGTAGTATTGAAGGTACAGTGCATTTTCAATCCACCATCAATACAAACTGAAAATAGGTTAAACAACCATATATCCTGTGTCTAGTTAGATGAAGGCGCATAGACTCGTGAAAATAAACATCTAATTGTGGTGCCCAGTTTGAGGCAATATAGAGAAGGAGAAGCAAAAGTACAGACAAGAGAAAGAAAGAGAAAATAAAAGATGTTTGTCTCTTGCTGCGGATACAGATTGGATAATATTCCAATCATGGGTCCAAGATTTTTTGAAAGGAGGGCAGAGAGTTTCATCTTATGACAGTAAGTCAATCCACTACACAGTTTTCCCTGACCATAACCTCTATTTTTTTCTTTGTCACCTATCTATTTGGCAACTAATAATCATCTAGCTGCTAGAGTAACCCTATTAAATTACCTATGCAAATGTAATAGACAACCCCACACGGGCTGTGAGAGCAGCATCAACCATGGGTCTTGGTTGAAAGACCAATGAAAAACCTCCCCAGAGATAGTTCCCTCCAGAATGTAACTAATGTAAGGTAGTCCCAGTACATATGGAGATAGGATCTCTTTTTACCATTCTATACAATTGGACCGGCATAGTATGTCATAAAAATAATATTTTAAACATTTGTTCCTGAGAACCAATGCACACTGTGGCGAAACCGGCCTCACCACGTGTCCTTGGAGGGGGCTGCTTGCCCGCTTCTTGCCTTTGGGCTATGGACCAGACTTTATGTGAATGTGTTAACCCAGATAGCTATGCCATGGAGCCCATTCGTGTAGTTAAAGACTTCGGCTCCATGGCAATTGAACTGTGTGAATAGGATCTGAGCGCTATTCGGTAGTTTTGTGCGCTCAGATCCCAGCTATCTGGGGATATGTGACATGTCTGTGCTTTATGTATAAGATGTGACTTTGTGAATTTTATAATATTTTAATGCTTTGTGCTCACCATGGGCATAATGGAGTCTTGTGTCTGTCCTGGGAGATAATTGAATTACTTCTCAATTCAATCTCCAGGATAGAAGACTCTGAAACTGGTTTGGGCCGGAAAGCCATGCTTCATTTAGTCACAAAGGACTTTCCCTTAACTTTTGAACCCCTGGTCTGATTCGTGCCATTTTTTAATATGTTGTTCCCCTGAATGGATTAATTATGTTTGTGACATGTATATTTTAGAAGTTATAAATATTGTGTAAAAACTGTATTCCTCTGCCGGTGATAATGAGATTACCCATTGTGTCACAGGCAGAGGGGAGGATTTTGTCTGGGAGTGTCTGGGTGTATTGTACGGATTGATTGGTTGTTTTGTAACGCCCTGTGGGCTGTACTATGTTTGTGGATTGGGAATAAAAGAGACTGTATGTGACAGTACAAGGAGTTCCTGTTTTAACCCTCAGTGAAGTGTCGTCTCATTATTGGGGGAAGGATTTATTGTATGCTGTTCCAGTTTGACTGCTAGGAGAGTAAACCTATTCGTATGGTTCCTATTCAACTGTCTACAGCATTCATATGCTTGGGAGAATTTATTTGTTTCTCCGGTTCGTGATTGTGGTGTCTGCCAGAGTGCTTGGAGTCCTCAGGAAACGCTAGGAGCATCCTTCAACGGAGGTACCCAGTCGGGGTGCTAGGCGATCCGTTACACACACTATCATCTTAGCTGCTGCCTCCCACATGTCTTCCCATGTAGTGCCGTCCAGTTTGCCTCCCAGCTCTTCCTCCCATGAACTAATATATAGCAAAGTCTCCCATTCCCCGGTGTGGGAACAAATACTGAGTTAGATAAGGGTAATTAAGTCCTTCTGGTATGCTCATCTCAGGCTCAGTTTCTCAATGAATGTGAGGTCGTTCTCTGCTGCTTTCTGAATTTCTTCAGATTGAGCAAAATTGTGGAGTCTTATGTCCCGAAAGTAACCTCTATTGGTAAGTGGGAACACAGCTGTTAGTTCTACAAAGTATCTTCCCACCACAAGATTCTGGTACTCTTTGTAATGCTAAGGATAAACTTCCATCCCCCTGTTATACATTCAGGTCTAAATGGGTGAGCCTTTGTCCTTTGTACAATATACAGGTTATCAAAGAGCTAATTTTACTCGTCCTTTATATAGTTGTATGGTTATATCCTATACTCTATAAGTCACCTTTTTTCTAAAGTACACAAGTTCAAGTTTTCTAGCCTTTCTTCATGATTCAAATTATTCAAATGTCCCATCCCCATGTATATTTTGTAGCCCAAATTGTACTCTTTCTAGTTCCATAACATCCTTCTTAAAACAGGTCCCCGGGAGTGCATTGATATCACTATTTCACTACTCATCCACCCAAAATATATCTTGGATACATAAACATTTAAAATCTCTAACGAAAGATGCAAACGGGCAGCGACTGATAGACTTGGGAATTAGCTGTTTATAAAAAAAAATAAAAAATACAAAAATTATATCAAAAGTATACTCTAAAATACATACATAACATAAAAACTCTTCCCTTTATTAAAAACGAGGATAATGATTGAAAATAAATTTAACATACCATGAATGGAAGAAAATAGCAGAAAGTCATAAAGCATTTATATTACACACTACACATAATGAAGTGTCATGAAAAATACTTTATAGATGGTATTTAGTACCCAAACATCTAGCACTAATACAAGATAACACTTCCAGCTTAAACTGGAGATGTCATAATTTTATTTATTTATTTATAAAATATTTTACCAGGAAAGATACATTTTACCAGGAAAGATACATTGAGGTATGTAGAGAGGGATCTCTTAAAGGACTTTAGCCCTGGGGAAGATTTGAAAGCGTGCGGGAGGTCGTTCCATATTTGCGGTGCTCTGCTGCTTTCTTTTTGTATTGAGGTAGACTAAATAAATTGCTGGTACTGGATCGGAAGTTATAGGAGGTGGGAACAGCCGGGGAGAGGATTCTGCTCAGGTAGGGTGGGAGTTTCCCAGAAAAGCTCTTAAACACAAGGCTGGAAAGATGAAGGGTGACATAGGCTTAATAGAACACATATGGTGGAAGTGGCCTAATATAGTTAACTTTGGAAATAAATTTTAAAAAAGATATGTACCAACATTATTCTCCCTTATGAACCGCAATTCTTCCTACTACATTATAACCTGCAAAATGTGACACATGCAAATAAATATTTAATTTACCACATTACAGCAGCGTTTTTCGCTATTAGTTGGAATTGGAAATCTATTCACTCACAATACAATGATTTCCTGTGCAGAAAGTATCAACCAGGTGAAAATGTACAAAAGTAAGGCTAGAAATACTCTAACAATAAACCAATACTGGCATAAAGAATAGGAACAATGGGAAAAACAGTATGATAAATTATTGTCTACAATTAGCTAGTATAAACCAGACAGTCATTTATATTTGAGGTTTATACAATGGTACAAAAGCATGATTGGCCATCGATTATAACTCTTCTACTTGTGGATCTATTTACATAAAACACAGATATAATACAACTTAGATATACAAGGAATTCTAAATTGCACTTCCTCTTGCAGTATAATAATTATTAGAGTGAATAGAAATGGATGGTTTCTGCTTATTATTGTTTCTTCTTCTCCCTACCTAACTCTTTCAAGTAAGCGTTATTATTTATTTAGTTAAATATTATTTTATTTACCCTGTTTTTTGTTGTGTTTCTTTTCGTTATCTTAACCCCTTAATGACCTAGAACGGTTCAGGACCGTCATCGGCATTTTTGCGTTGACGACCGGTGACGGTCCTAAACCGTCCTAACAGTCTTAGTTACTTACCGAATCGCCGTTGTTCCCCCGGCAACGATCGGCGGTGCTCCCATTGTGGGGAGACTGCCTGCAGCCCAGACAGTCTCCCCACGGCGGATTAGGACCCATGTGGCCATGTGATCGCTCAACACAGCGATCACATGGTCACAATAGGTGTCCTAGTGTCTGCCTGCAGGGGGACTGCCTGTGCTGACAGGCAATCTCCCTGCAAGTGAAAAAAAAAAAATACATGTTAATGTTAATAAAAAAATAATAATAATAATTATATATGTGTATTAATATAAAAATACACTTATAATGAAATTACACATGTATATATATAATATATATAATAACTATATATATTGTATATATATATTATTATAAAATACAAATAATAAAGAAATTAGATTAAATAATTTTTTTTTTAAATAATAATAAAAATTAAAAAAATTATATAACTATATAAAAATTTAATTCTAACTGTATTTTGATATTAGAATACATATATTTATATCAAAATACACTTAGAATGAAATTGTATATATATCTATGTATATATAAATAAATAAAAATAATACAAAATATACATTTGTCCATATGCAAAATTACATAAATAATTATATAAATATACACGTAGACTTCAAATATATAAATATGCATATATATTTAAATTCTACGTGTGTATTTATGTAAAATTTGTAAGTAATTTTACTAATTGCAATTTGAGGGACCTGCCTCCCAACCCAGGCCGAAAGTCCAGAGAATTTAATTTGCTAGCACTGTATTTTACCCTGTAACTTTCTATGACACCCTAAAACCTGTACATGGGGGGGGGGTACCGTTTTACTCGGGAGACTTCGCTGAACACAAATATTAGTAATTTAAAACAGTAAAACATATCACAGCGATGATATTGACAGTGACCTTTTTTGCATTTTTCACACACAAACAGCATTTTTACTGATGATATAATTGTTGTGATACATTTTCCTGTTTTGAAACACTAATATTTATGTTCAGCAAAGTCTCCCAAGTATAACAGTACCCCCATGTACAGATTTTATAGCGTTTTTGAAAGTTACAGGGTCAAATATATGGGTCAAATATTTTTACATTGAAAATGGCCAGGTTGGTTACGTTGCCTTTGAGAGCGTATGGTAGCCCAGGAATGAGAATTACCCCCATGATGGCATACCATTTGCAAAAGAAGACAACCCACGGTATTGCAAATGGGGTATGTCCAGTCTTTTTTAGTAGCCACTTAGTCACAAACACTGGCCAAAATTAGTGTTCAATTTAGTTTTTTACTTTTTTCACACACAAAAAAATATGAACGTTAACTTTGGCCAGTGAAGGCTGGACATACCCCATATTGAATACCCTGGGTTGTCTACTTTAAAAAAAAATATGTACATGTGGGGTGTAATTCAGAGATTTATGACAGATAATAGTGTTACAATGTCACTATTGATAAATTTGAAAAAATATATGTTTTGAAACTGCAATATCCTACTTGTACCTATAGCCCTATAACTTGCAAAAAAGCGTGTAAACACTGGGTATTTTAAAACTCAGGACAAAATTTTGAATCTATTTAGCAGTTTTTTTCATTTGCTTTTGTAGATGAGCAAAAGATTTTTCAAGTAAAAGTAATTTTTTTTTATTTTTTTTATTTTTCATCATATTTTTTTTATTTTTTTAAAAATTAAATTACATGAGATTATATAAATAATGGTATGTAAATAAAACCTTTTTTGTCCTGAAAAAAATATATATAATTTGTATAGAAACAGTAAATGAGAGAGCAGAAAATTACAGCTAAACACAAACACCACAAAAGTGTAAAAAGAGGCCTGGTCGCAAATGTACAACATCGCAAAAACAGTCCAGTCCTTAAGGGGTTAATAAAGTAAAATACATTCACACATATATGTAAGAAATACAGACCTGAGATAAATGAGCCGCGCAGTTAGGGTTTAAATGAATTCATTGTATAAAGAAGTCGTAATGCAAACAGTACTTTAGATTAAGATATTATAAGATGGGTCTAAGTATGATTTATGTGAACTATTTCAAACTGTATAATAAAAAATAAATTTGCTTTTTATGGAAATTGACATCTAGAATGAATGCAGTGCATTTTTCCACTGATCTTTGTCTTCTGTGACATCAATATCTACTATTTGTTGTCTTTCTGGTGGCAATTGTGATACTGGCCACTATTTCTTTTTATAATCCTCAGGGTATGCAGCACAATATTGAGACAGAGGTTGCTGCGACTATTCAGAGACATTATCATGCACATTCTGGTGTCAACTGATGATAGCCTACCAGCTTATTGCGAGGCGTAGGTGGGCTAAAATGGCATTTGGGGGCGGGGTTAAAAGCTCCCAGAAGCTCCTGGTAACTGCTGCACAGGAGGGGGAAGATGGAAGGACTACAGCTGCACTGCCTCCACTCCTCCCTTTCAGCCAATAATGAAAAGAGGTAAGTGTGTGTGTGGCTGTCTGTGTGTGTGTGGCTGTCTGTGTGTGTGGGTGTGTGTGACTGTCTGTCTGTGTGTGACTGTCTGCCTGTGTGTGTGTGACTTTCTGCCTATATGTGTGTGACTGTCTGCCTGTGTTTGTGCCTGTCTGTCTGCCTGTTTGTGACTGTCTGCCTGTGTGTGTGTGCATGACTGTCTGCCTGTGTGTGTGACTGTCTGCCTGTGTGTGACTGTCTTCCTGCGTGTGTTTCACTGTCTGCCTGTGTGTGTTTGTGTGACTGTCTGCCTGTGTGTGACTGTCTTCCTGCATGTGTTTTACTGTCTGCCTGTGTGTGACTGTTTTCCTGTGTGTGTGACTGCCTGTGTAACTGTCTGCCTGTGTGTGTGTGTGTATGGCTGTAACTTTGCCTATGTGTGTGACTGTGACTTTCTGCCTGTGACTGTCTGCCTGTAACTGAGCAGGCTGGCACCTTTGGCTTGCATTTTTGCTAGCGGCAGACCATAAATCCAAGCTCTGGCCAATCAGTGCATTGCTGCGGATTACCACAGAAAAACTCTGACACTGTAAATGCCTGAGCTAACGAGGCAGTTACTCATTGTCTGCACCCGGTGAAGGGGCAGACAAAATTCCCAGCACACTAAACCACCAGAGATCAGCATTCCCCCTCTCACGGCATGGTAACAGGGGAGGGAGAATGAATATTTGTTTTTAAATTATTATTAATGTAATAAATCCCCTATAGAAACACACATACATGGATGAAGGTGTATGACTGGGGAGGGGGAGGGCGCGGTGAAGATTTTTCGCACAGGGCACCTAATGCCGGCCCTGCACACTTCTCCTGCAGTCCTATGCCTTGACGCAGTCTTCTGTCCTCACCACAAAATTAATAATACTAAATATATTCAGGGAAACTTTTTTAAGTTCTTCTCTTCGCAGATATACTTTACTGAGTGTTAAAGGGACACTACACTGTCCAAAAAAAACAAAACAAAAACCAAAGTAGAAATCACTGCTTAGTAGATATATAGCAAATGAAAACATGTATGCATTTAATGAGGTATTTTTGTAATTTAATTGGGGGTATATCTACATAAAAGCTTTCAAAAGCTGCAGATCTCGTTTTGTTTCTATACACCTGATTATCTGTAGATGTATTGCTGGGTTGGAGTTACAAACTACTGAACATTTTTCTGGTGTCTGGCTACCTGTTCTGAGCATACATTGGAGCCAATACAGGCTCTTAAATATGTGAGTTCTCTCAGAGACAGTTTTATATGCACAATGTTACCTTCATTCGGCAGTAAGAGAAAAAACTCAGTTTGCTTTTGGTTTATTATTTACAACTCCTAATTGAATAGCGGAAGATGGTCAATAGGGGCAGGTTTTCATTGAATTAAAAAAAAAAAAATCTAATCATTTCAAAATGTTGGTGTATTTTTTTTTTAATTTAAATTCCATTATTCTCAGAGCATAGACGTTTTAGGTATGCTGCTAACATGATTTCTGTCAGCCATTGGCTGTGGGCTGTCAGATCATGGACACTCGAAAAGTCAGGCCTGCGTATAGTCCTACATTCTAGGGCTGTCTTTGGGCAACACCATCAGTGGATGAAATCAGATCTCTTAAAGTGGTTGTTAACGTGAATTTATAGATTTATAGGGTTGAACAGGGCTTGACGTCTCTTTGGGCTAAAGGTTGAGTAAATGCAATAAGATTGGCAGATTCCAACATTTAAATTGATTCGAATTTAAATGTGACCTGCTACTTTATGTACTTTATTGTGTATGCTTGTTGTATCATGAACAACACAATGTTTTATAGTTTCTTATACCATACTGTACTAAATGTTATTAGTTGTGTATTTTATCGTAACCACCTTTTTTATTGTTTTGTCACCAGTAACCCCTTTGAAAGCCCTTTCCAGATAAAGCTATTACAGAATTAATTTTATATGATCTGTTTTTTTTTTTTTTTTCATCTACGGGGAGAATATAACACCCCAATACTTTAGCTATAGCGTTCATTGTTATCATGAAATAGTCAATGTTTAAAAACGGTTAACACAAAACAAACAGTGAGATAACCGTAGAAAAGAGTTGCATACACTGCAATCGAACAAACTGTTGATAGCCAGAATTTCACTAGTAGTTTACTAAGGATGACCTTAACTTGTCAAAAGCTATCCCATCTGTAAAAACCCCCTTTTTAGCCTTCCCAGATAGATACTGAATGTTTAACACAGATCTTGGGTATCAGCCATTACAATGATCAATTGTGTCTGCTTCTTTCAATTTTAATTGAGGTTCTATGCATTAGTACATCTGACATGAAAGTTTCAACATTTCTATCAAATAATCCATTGAAAATTGTTCTCCTACAGCCCAACTGAGCTGGGCGGCTAGCTTGCATTTATATTAAAATCTGCAAAGATTTTTCCATTAGACCTCCTCCCTTTGCTCTATTCTTTATGTCTCAAGTGCCATATTTCAGACTTATGATAATACCGTTTCCCAGGAGAAAAACAGTATGTTATATAGATGCATTAGATTTATTCAGACACGACAATAGCCTTTTTCTATACAATTTTATTCCACTTGCTCTTCGTAAATTACTGTTATCATAGCAGTATTAACATATATGGAGTACATATTTTTGAATACATATTTTTTTTTAATTTCCATTATTTTTAAGTTTACTGTTATGAAGTATGAAAAAAGTATTTTTTTTCCACTTTTCTGCCTTAATAAAAAGCTGTTACTTTCTTGTGTGCATAAAGGCATGATGTGGCTTTGAAGAGCTTGAATGTGAACCCCAGGTTCTCTGACCTCACAAGCTCTGAGTTTATTAAAGTTTAAAATTAACTTATTTTCATACTAGCTGATAGTTTTAGTGCATAAGTGGTGAATCGTTTCTCCACGCTGTTAAACCAGGAAGCTAAGGGTGGTCTTATTAGATCCAATAGACATATATTGCACAAGTTAAGTCATAGTCCTGGGGGTCCAAAAGTGTAATTTTGTACTTACCCCCATAAAGGAACACTGTCATCAATGTTTTTTATATATCTTAACATAATCTTTATGTTATCCTATACAGTGTCTACGAATTGATCTTCACTTCACAATGCTGACGCCCCTGATGAAGTCCTGCATTGAACGAAATGTGTAGGGCTGAGAGACAGACTCAGTGCGGGATGTTTTATTTTATTTTTCATTGTTTTTCCTGCATTCATACTTTGCTTCACTACGATTCCTGAAGATCCCTAAGTAAATCCAGTTTCAGAAACAGAGTGAGATATCAATGGGCCTGACTAGGCTTTTAATCTTGTGAGTGCAATCATAATTAAATTGTTTATTTATATTGCTACACTATGTGTTTGTCTCTCTCTTTTCCTTCCACTTATTGAACAAGAGCAAAAAGAAAGAAGGTTTTGGAAGATAAAGATTTATTACGTGCCTACTATCAATTGTAAGAATCTCCTTTTACCTATCTCAAACCTAACCTGTCCTAGTTCTGCAACCTCCTTCTACAATTCCACCCTCTCCTCTCAACTAGACCTCATGGCACCTTCTACATTTAAACGCCGCAGGCCCCCCCCAACAACAACCCTGGCACACCAAGCTGTTGGAGACAGTCTCACTGTACATCTGACTTTCTCCACTATAAATTTATGCTGAGCTCATACAGCTTGGCTCTTTCCTCTGCAAAAGTAAATTCAGGGCTCGAGTCCTGCAGGAACGCATGGGAACGGCGTTCCTGCACTTTTTCCAAAGCAGGAACGCCGTTCCCGTTACCTGTCCTGCAGGACCGGCCCTGCTACCTGCACAGAGGGGCCAGCACACGCTGTGTTCCCTCTCCAGCTATAACTCTCGCGAGACCCGCGGCTGTTACCATGGCAACGCTCCGCACAGGCGAGTCTCGCGAGAGTTAGAGCTGGAGAGGGAACACAGCGTGTTCTGGCCCCTCTGTGCAGCGGCTGGCTCCCTCCACCGGACCACCAGGCGATCTCCCCCCTCCCTGACAAGGTAAGAAGCAGGGAGGGGGAATAAAATAAACACAAAGTAAGAAAAAAATGCTTCCCCCCCCCCCACACACACATCATCCAGCATTCACACTCACACACCCATCATCCAGCACACACACACACCCATCATCCAGCACTCACACACACATCATCCAGCACTCACACACCTATCATCCAGCACAAACACACACACATTCAACACACACACACATCATCCAGCACTCTCACACACATCATCCAGCACACACACACCCATCATCCAGCACTCTCACACCTATCATCCAGCACATACACACACACATTCAACACACACACACATCATCCAGCACTCACACACACATCATCCAGCACTCACACACACATCATCCAGCACTCTCACACCCATCATCCAGCACTCTCACACCCATCATCCAGCACTCACACACACATCATCCAGCACACACACACCCATCATCCAGCACTCTCACACCTATCATCCAGCACATACACACACACATTCAACACACACACACATCATCCAGCACTCACACACACATCATCCAGCACTCACACACACATCATCCAGCACTCTCACACCCATCATCCAGCACTCTCACACCCATCATCCAGCACTCACACACACATCATCCAGCACACACACACCCATCATCCAGCACTCTCACACCTATCATCCAGCACATACACACACACATTCAACACACACACACATCATCCAGCACTCACACACACCCATCATCCAGCACTCACACACACCCATCATCCAGCACTCACACACCCATCATCCAGCGCGCACACACACATCATCCAGCACTCACACACACGTCATCCAGCACTCACACACACGTCATCCAGCGCGCACACACACGTCATCCAGCGCGCACACACACATCATCCAGCACTCACACACACATCATCCAGCACTCACACACACGTCATCCAGCGCGCACACACACGTCATCCAGCGCGCACACACACACATCATCCAGCACACGCTGCATTCATTATACACACTCTTCATTTACTACAAACACACTACATTCACTATACACCCTCTGCATTCACTATACACACTCTGCATTCATTATACACATTCTGCACTCACTACACACTACATTCACTATACACACTCTACATTCACTACAAACACACTACATACACTGCATTCATTGTACACACTCTGCACTCACTACAAACACACTAAATTCATTATACACAATTTGCACTTACTACAAACACACTACATTCATTATACACACTCGGCACTCACTACAAACACACTACATTCACTATACACACTCTGCACTCACTACAAAAACACTACATTCACTATACACACTGCACTCACTACAAACACACTACATTTATTATACACACTGCACTCACTACAAATACACTACATTTGTTATAGACACTGCACTCACTACAAATACATTACATTCATTATACACACTCTGCACTCACTAAAAACACACTGCATTCATTATACACACTCTGCACTCACTACAAATACACTACAATTATTATTCACACTGCACTCACTACAAACACACTACATTTATTATTCATACTCTGCATTCACTACAAACACACTACATTCATTATACACACCCTGCACTGCACTATAAGCATAGGAGTGTAATTTTTTTTTTTTTTTTTTAAAGGGGGTGGGGGTGGGGGGAGGCGGGAATCTTGGGTGAGTTCCCACACCTTTTTCCCCAGGACTTGACCCCTGAGTAAATTACTTCAATACCCTCATAATCACACTCTCCCACGAACCCAAATGACTATTTCACACATTTAACTCTCTTCTTCACCCTGTTTTGGTGTTATACAGTGCTGTACCATCAGTGTTCTTTCTATTTATTTTTTAGATTGTATATATATTCTGTTTTTTAAAAGAAGATTAGAGGAGTCTTCTTACAATCTATTTTAAAAGGGTAATTTGTTATTTAACCCTTTAAGAACCAAACTTCTGGAATAAAAGGGAATCATGACATGTCACACATGTCATGTGTCCTTAAGGGGTTAAGGAACTAAAGTAGAGGATGGTTCTCTAGCTTATATGGTGCCTTTGGTTCTTAAGGAGCTAAAGCAAAGGATGGCTCAAATGATGTATTGCCTGTCTGTAGTATAATAATAAAATAGTGTAGATCAAAGCTGTGTTATGGGTAGCTCTCCATCTGCTGTGAAAGTAAAATCCCCATAATGCCTTGCCATATTGAAAAAAAAATCCCATAACAGGTAAAATATCACGAGCTAGCAACACTTTAATTCTTCCCTTTATCTCCAGTCCAAAATGAATGCATACATTATATATGTAATTAAGGCAGGTTATGACATAAAAGAACAGCTGTAATCAAATTTTCAGTTCATATTTGTGTGTGACATTTATTGATACAAAAAAAAAGATATAAAGGGAATCAACACAGTAAAGGAGGAAACTATATTTAAAAGAAGAAAAACTACCACAACAAGAGGACATAGTCTTAAATTAGAGGGACAAAGGTTTAAAAATAATAACAGGAAGTATTACTTTACTGAGAGGGTAGTGGATGCATGGATTAGCCTTCCAGCTGAAGTGGTAGAGGTTAACACAGTAAAGGAGTTTAAGCATGCGTGGGATAGGCATAAGGCTATCCTAACTATAAGATAAGGCCGAGGACTAATGAAAGTATTTAGAAAATTGGGCAGACTAGATGGGTCGAATGGTTCTTATCTGCCGTCACATTCTATGTTTCTATGATGTTTTTTTTTTAAATGATGTAAATTGATTTTTATTTTAGAAATTTTTATTTTTACATTTTATTTTTATTTTTATAAAGATACATGAAGGAATATATCAATACAATGTGATATCAGTCAAAGGATGTGTTCATTTTGTATCTAGCTGAGCAGCCATGTTGGGTCAGACTATAGAATTTTCTCACTACCTGCTACAGCATAATATACACGCAGGTACACTATAATCTGGTGACTGTCTTTATCTGGAACTCATCTACACATATACACACTCAAGTTGACATTAAATGGCAAAGATCTGCCCCCCATCCGACTTCGGAATGGGAAGAAGGTAAGGACAACATGGCAGAACTACGGATGTATCTCTACTGTGGGATATTGTTTATATACTAATGTGAGAAATCAAAGTGAACTTCAAATTAAGGGTCAAAATAGCTGAATTAGTAAAATACAGGAAGTCAGCTATGCTTTCAGTTTGGCTACTGTGCTCTTAAATAAACAATTTGCTTAGAATTCCCACTTTAGTCAAAATCTCATATTGTGTATAAGAAAGGAAGTCTAGACAAGAAGGAATCAATATCAACGAGTGGCAGTGCGGGGCGCTGTGTTAGACTTAAGCATCAGAAATAAATATGTGATAAAACATTATTAATAATGATATGTTTACATACAGACTAGAAAATGTCTTGCTGAATTTCCCCATTAAATAAAACGATCAAAGTTATTTTTTTTCTCGCAATGATAATACTTCTAAATTGTCCACTTATAGAATTACACGATTGATCATTTTCTCCAGTTCCTTTATAACAAGAATTTTTCTCACATTTTTTTTTAAGTGTTCATTTCTTATCAGTGTTGTCAGGGAAACAGGTATCTTATGAATTGATGAAAAGAGCCTTAAATACTGCGAATGAATTGCCTCCTCTGTGTCAGAGTTTAAGGAATGCGCATACATTTGTCAGCTGCGCACATGAAGAATACAATTAGTATCACCCGTTATTGGAATTTGGAATATTTGTATTTTACTGCAATAGTAAACTAAGTGATCTTTTAGACTTGCTAACAATTGAAGTGCCAGATGTGTAGACGTTGATCGCGTTTTATTTAAATTTTATTACACATGATCATTTTAAGGCAATCTTGCAATAATTGAATATATTGGCAGATCTTACAATATTCAAGGTATTTCATTATGAAATGTCTGGTGGGGATTTGGAAGGTAAATTATACACCAGACTCTATAGAATGATCTGTGTTTTCTAAAATGTCAATTTGCTCGTTATCTTATACCCCCGAAACCATTGACAACATTAAATCCATGGGGAGCCAGATAGGTATGAAAACCATTGATTGATGGCTCTTATGCAAACACATTAAACAGGCACTTGAGTATTACAGCTCTTTTAGCCGAAATATATTGCTTTGTATGGATCATGAGCTTAGTGGACAATGGGAAAACGCTGATGTATTTACATACATGTCTGGCTCTCGAGAGAATTGGTGGAATTACTGTATTATAAACACGAGCACTCTCTGTCTATGCGTGACTACTAAAGAGTCCACCAAATCCTTTCCTGTCTGTCTGGCTGTCTATCCAGCCAGCTTGTTTGTCTGTCCAGCTCATTAAAGATGTATAAATCATATAATTGAAAAGGTGAATAAAAAGTGTTTTGTTTGTTTTGAAGGTATAATTCATTGCAATTTTATAGGTTGACATTCCATGTTTATGTTTGGTAAATAGTTTTAATAGCTAAACAATCCCTCTCTTTCTCTTGCTCACATATTGCTGTTACTCTATTTTATTTGCCCTCTCATACCATGTCTCTGTCTCCTTCTTAAACTGATTCAGTCTTGTCTCTCCCTTTTCCTTTTTTGCATTTTGGTCTCTTGAAATTTCCCATTGTCCACTCATTTTACCTTCTTCTCACTCACTCACTCACTCACTCACTCTCTGTTTTTGTTTTTCACTTTCCGTCACCTTTTCTCCATATTTGCCTTGGTCTCTATCTCCTTTTCTGTATATCTTCTTTTCTATCTTTATCAGTCTACTCCTTTCTGTTTTTTCTTGTGTCTCTTCTCCTTTATATTTATTGGTGTATTCCTCTCTGTCTCATTATCTGTGTCTCTTCTTCTCTGTCTTTACTTCTATCCCTTCCATTTTTGTTTTCACTTGCTGTCTCTAACCTCACTATTTCATTATATTTTCTCTTTTTTTTCATCATTTCTTTATCTACTAATTACTCTCTCTATATATCTCTATCTCCTTCTTTGTGGTCTTCTGTTTCTTGAAGGAACACTTCCACATCCAGAGAAACTTAAGCTCAGTGAAGTTTTTATTGGTACAGGAGTGCCGGGGTGCCATCTTACCTTTGGGATTAAAACCATTTTGCACAGATTTTACCATGGGGCTCCGCACATTGGGGATCCACATATTGTTATGTATATATTGTTTCTTTAAATGGTTGGCTAGTGAATGCTAGAGGCTGGGAGAGAAAGGATTGAGCTAGTAAGTACATCTATACACATTAATGGGTATATTTCATAAGAAGTGAAACTTACCCATTAGAGCACCTGCTTTCAAACCAACCAATCACAGTGCTCTAACTGAGAATTCATGGTAACGGGTGGTCTTTACAAAGGTATCTCCTGTCTTGAATGCTCAGCCTGCACACAGTCCTCCAACTATTTGGAATGAAGTGTAATTGCAGAACATTTTTTTATCTTTTCATCTCTGTTATATTTTTTTTCATCATGTTAGTGCAATTTAATTTTTTTTTTGTTTTATTATAAGTCGCATCTGTGTTTAATGGAATTTTGTTTCAGCTAGTTTTGGGTAAAGACCAAAAAAAGAAGATCTTTAATCAAGAAATTGACAGGTAAGTACAGAAAGTTTATTTTACAGGAACATAACATTTTTCATTTTGGTTATTGACCCCCCCCTGTACTGATCTCTGTTATTATATGCTCAATCTGAGAGCAAGGGGTTGAGCTGCTCCTGGCTGCAGCACTGAAAGTGTTAACTTTACTATAGGCTTTTTTTGAGTCATTAAATTTGTGATGCCATTTAGTGAATATTAATTGTTTGCTCTCCTGGGCAGAAGACTTTACTGATTGGCATTGCAGCAGAGTTAAGCAGGTTAGTGAATAGCATTTTGTATTTAAGTTACATTTTTGTATTAAGTTTTAGATGCCTACGCTGATTATTGAATCAAGATGTGTGTGTGTGTAACTCTCAGCTATGGGAAGCCTGTTCAAAGCATTTAGGGGTTAGAGTTCTGTGTTCTGACACCAAATGCAAAACCTGCGCAATACTGATATTAACAGACAGGAAGAGAGTATTTTGATGTGATTGACAGCTCTGGGAGATGGCCCTACACATGACAAAAAGTGTTTTTATCTGGAATCACACAATGGCTGTAGGGACGGGGTGCTTGCACCTTAACCACTTCAGTAAGATGAAGTGGTTATGATACCTAGAGTACATCAAATTTCTCCATATTTTCTGCTGGTCTTGAAAGACTTGGTTACAGAATGCCCACAATTTTACAATAAACAGATATTGTTGCACAAAATAAATGCGCAACTGTATACCGTAAAATAATCTTTAAAGGAACACAATAGGCATCAAAGCAACTTTAGTTTAATTAAGCAGTTTGGGTGTACAGATTATGCCTTACAGTCTCACTGCTCAATTCTCTGCTGCCCTAGCCTCACCTCCCTTCCACAGCCTGCGTGGAAAAATGGATTCATATTCAATCAGAAGTCAACTTGTTTTAGAATTTTTTTTTATCTCCTTCTCTTTAAATTGAACTTCTGTTACACACAGGAGGCTCCAGCAAAGTCTAGCAAGCTATTAACAGTGCAGGAGATAAGAAAATCTAAATTAAACAGGCTGTGCAATAATTGAAGTGTGAACATTAGATCTCACTTTACAGGAAGTGTTTAGGAATGCTGTGCAAGTCACATCCAGGGAGGTGGGACTAGGGCTGTATAAATAAAGTGATTTAACTTCTAAATGGCAGAGAATTGAGCAGTGACACTGCAGGGGCATGTTCTATACACCAGAACTGATTCATTAAGCTAAAGTTGTTTTAGTGCCTATGGTGTCCCTTTAAGGCCTAGATTGTGACATTGTAATTAAATTGATCGTACTAAATTCAAAGTCACGTATTCCTTGCAGATGCATTATTGCTTTGTTTGTCTCAAATACTATTTTAGTAGCCTAAAAAAAGTCAGTTTACCGTAACCACATGGATAGTTTTCCATTCTACCATTTATTTTGATAAACACACTTGTGATTTTCCAACAAAAATAAAATAAATTACTAAAATAATAGTGTAATCATCTTGCTGGTTTGCTGCAATCATACCATTAGGTTTCACAAGTAGTTCCACATTATTATCCTTTATTTCATTCAAAGTTCTCTGTGTGCCACTTAGATGGTGATGCCCAATTACACTGCACAAAGCTACAGAACTTTGATGTTAAAAATAATAAATATGAATATTTTCTGAAGCGTGACTCGTAATGAGGTTAAACCTTTGTATCAATCACAACCATAACTGCGTAACTCAGATAGTTATATAATATCCAACAAATAAATATCTCACCCACAAAATAATGAGCAGAAAAGAGAGGAATACTGTGCCATGGAACAATAAAGAGGCAGATATTTTACCAGCTCTAAAAGGGAACCATCACTGAAAATTCAATAAAACATTGAAAATCACCTACATGTTGTGTTAACCTTTTTCATGTGTTGTTTTCTGTTGTCTTTTAAATACATGTCACAAATTTAGCAATTGGTACCATAATCCAGTTATCTCCTGGCATGGTCAGGGCACATTTGGTTTTGGAGAAAGTGAAAAAGAAACTTTGTTTCTCTTTCTGCTCTACTGGCCATAGACTGTCTCCACCTCCACAAAGATATTTCGTGCAAGTTGTGGGGAAACTGACAGAGACAATGTTTTATTTTATTGACAGAAACAGAGCTTCACGCTATAACTACAGAATTGCAAACTGCAGACACTATGAACAGAGGAGAACATAATGGAGGAGTCCAGTAGAAAAGACAATAAATATAAATAGAACTGATAATCACCCTTCTATGGCTCTTTCCTTCTATTCGCAGACACTACCAGACCAATCTAACCATCTGATCGTCCATTTGTGCAGGGCGTATGCTCCGAGGAAACCTGTCAACTCAGGCCGGCAGCGTGGTATTATTTTTTTGGATCGAAAGCTCAGCCGTGGCCCCAAACACTTAAACGGATGGCGATACTACAACATACATGGTATCATGGCACCATTTTACCAGTTAGGGCACTTGAGGATAAACTATCAAGGGGTATCATATATGTGGTACGTTTTTGAGGATATTCAGTTTATTAGATTAGCAGTTTTTGATCTAGTTATCTCCCAGACACAGAGGTGCCGAGGTGTGATCTATATTGTTCTAGTTGACGTCCTACTACCGGCGGTCTGTGAATAAATATGCGCATTTGAACCAATAAAGTACTGTGTTTAGCCTTCATCAAGTTTCGATTTATTTTTAGGTGGGCTGCTATATATCACTGAATGCTCTGTGGGAAAAGGAGAGAGGCTTTGACGAAGATACTCTAGTCAAGTATCGGAGTTTCACCACAGTTACAAAGGACATAAGGAAAAAAAAAATATTTATGGATGTGGAGTGTCTAATTTAAAATGTACTTTATTTCTATTAGGAACTTGCACTTTTTTTTATTTAAATATTGGAACACCACCCTGGCTGTCAATCAAACAGTTGAAAGCCTTTTCTGGGGAAAAAGGGGATGGTTTGCAAAGCTGCAGTTCATAAGAACTTCAGCTTTTCCAAACTTTTACAATATACCACCAATGAATACATGCCTTAAAAAAATGCTACTAATTTGTGATGTAAAAAAAATATATTTTAACTGTGTAGTGGTCCTTTAAGTCTGAACTGCCTTCCTGAATTCTCTAACCCAGTAGTTCCCAAACTTTTTAAATTCAAGGCGCCCTTAATATTTCAATATTTTTCCAAGGTGCCCCAAGTTAAAATAATTTCAGGCATAGGCAAACTTCGGCACTCCAGATGTTGTGGACTAAACCTGCCATGATCCTTTGCCAGCATTATGGGTGTAAGAGCAATATGGGGGATGTAGTCCCCAACATCTGGAGTGCCGAAGGTTGCCTACCCCTTTCCTAGGTTGTATATACAGTCAGGTCCATAAATATTGGGATATCGACACAATACTAATATTTTTGGCTCTATACACCACCACAATGGATTTGAAATGAAAAAGATGTGCTTTAACTGCAAACTTTCAGCTCTAATTTGAGGGTATTTACATCCAAATCAGGTGAACGATGTAGGAATTACAACAGTTTGTATATGTGCCTCCCACTTTTCAAGGGACCAAAAGTAATGGGACAATTCGCTGCTCAGCTGTTCCATGGCCAGGTCTGTGTTATTCCCTCATTATCCCATTTACAAGGAGCAGATAAAAGGTCCAGAGTTAATTTTAAGTGTGCCATTTGCATTTGGAATCTGTTGCTGTCAACTCTCAATATGAGATCCAAAGAGCTGTCATTATCAGTGAAGCAAGCCATCATTAGGCTGAAAAAACAAAACAAACCCATCAGAGAGATAGCAAAAACATTAGGTGTGGCCAAATCAACTGTTTGGAACATCCTTAAAAAGAAAGAATGCACCGGTGAGCTCAGCAACACCAAAAGAACCGGAAGACCACAGAAAACAACTGTGGTGGATGACCGAAGAATTATTTCCCCGGTGAAGAAAACACCCTTCACAACAGTTGGCCAGATCAAGAACACTCTCCAGGAGGTAGGTGTATGTGTGTCAAAGTCAACAATCACGAGAAGACTTCACCAGAGTGGATACAGAGGGTTCACCACAAGATGTAAACCATTGGTGAGCCTCAAAAACAGGAAGGCCAGATTAGAGTTTGCCAAACAACATCTAAAAAAGCCTTCACAGTTCTGGAACAACATCCTATGGACAGATGAGACCAAGATTAACTTGTACCAGAGTGATGGGAAGAGAAGAGTATGGAGAAGGAAAAGAACTGCTCATGATCCAAAGCATACCACCTCATCAGCGAAGCATGGTGGTGATAGTGTCATGGCGTGGGCATGTATGGATGCCAATGGAACTGGTTCTTTTGTATTTATTGATGATGCGACTGCTGACAAAAGCAGCAGGAGGAATTCTGAAGTGTTTCAGGCAATATTATCTGCTCATATTCAGCCAAATGCTTCAGAACTCATTGGACGGCGCTTCACAGTGCAGATGGACAATAACCCGAAGCATACTGCAAAAGCAACCAAAGAGTTTTGTAAGGTAAAGAAGTGGAATGTTATGCAATGTCCAAGTCAATCACCTGACCTGAATCCGATTGAGCAGGCATTTCACTTGATGAAGACAAAACTGAAGGGAAAATGCCCCAAGAACAAGCAGGAACTGAAGACAGTTGCAGTAGACGCCTGGCAGAGCATCACCAGGGATGAAACCCAGCGTCTGGTGATGTCTATGCGTTCCAGACTTCAGGCTGTAATTGACTGCAAAGGATTTGCAACCATGTATTAAAAAGTGAAAGTTTGATTTATGACTGTTAATCTGTCCCATTACTTTTGGTCCCTTAAAAAGTGGGAGGCACATATACAAACTGTTGTAATTCCTACACCTGATTTGGATGTAAATACCCTCAAATTAAAGCTGAAAGTCTGCAATTAAAGCACATCTTGTTTGTTTCATTTTAAACCCATTGTGTTGGTGTATAGAGCCAAAAAGATTAGAATTGTCTCATTATTCCAATATTTATGGACCTGACTGTATGTACAGCACAGCAGCATATACTGGGCCCCTGTTTGGCAGAAATGCTTGCCGTTCAAGCGCATATCCATGAGGGGTACAGTGTGTGTGTGAGGGGTACAGTGTGTGGGAGTGGTGGCAGGTTGTGTGCTGGGTAGTGTGTGTGTGTGGGGGGGGGCTGTGTATGAGGGGTACAGTGTGTGTGAGGGGTACTGCTTGTGTGTATGGAGGGGTAGTGTGTGTGTGTATGGGGGGTAATGTGTGTGTATGGGGCAGGTTGGGTGTGGGGGGCAGTATATGAGGGATACTGTTTGTGTGTATGGAATGGCAGTGTGTGTGTGCGTGTGTGTGTATGGGGATAATGTGTGTTTATGGGGGGACAGATTGTGTGAGGGGGTACAGTGTGTGTGTGGGGGCAATGTGTCTTTTGGGGCAGTGCACGAGGGGTACAGTATGTGTGAGGGGTACTGTTTGTGTGTATGGAGGGGCAGTGTGTGTGTATGGGGGGTAATTGTGTGTATAGGGGGAGTTATTGTGGGTCTGTGGGGGTAGGAGGGCAGATAAATAAATACTTGTTATTTTTTATTTTAATTATTAAAAGTGTTTTAATTTAATTTAAAAAAATATTGTTATTTTAATATCCCCCCTCCTTGCTTACCTTTGCCTGGGAGGGGGACAGTACTAATCCCTGGTGGTCCGGTGGGGAAGCCCTGGTGGTACCTGTGGTGACAGGGAACTCTAGCAGTCTCAGGAGCTGCTAGAGTTCACTCTTGCGAAATTCGGAGCTGCAGGTTAGAGCTCCCCCATGTCCTCTCTCCATCCCTCCCCTGCCAGCTGCAGCATTACACTGCTAGCGGCCGCCGGAGAGGGAGATCTCTGATCTTTCCTCCGGTCCTGCAGAGCCGGCAGGGGAGATGGGGTCACAGTTCCTGGTGCTATGATCATAGCACCGGGAAAATACCTTGCCTCTCCCCTGTCTCTCCCCTGTGTGCCAATCACGGCGCCCCATGGTGCCACGGCACACAGTTTGGAATCCGCTGCTCTAACCTGCTTTATAACTGGAGACGTGGCCTGCATTTGTTAATACTGTTGTGCAAAGGAAAGATTTTCTTGTTTAATGTTAAGAGAACGCTTTGGACAGATATTCTAAAAACATATTCCTTGCAAAGTAAATACATGCCTTTTTATATCATGCATTACATTTGATTTTAACGTAATTAACAGACAAGACATACTGTGTTTATGCCGGCTTCGAGACTTAGTAGAAGACATAGTCATTAAATAACAATGCTAAATAGGTCTAAAACAATAACATAGAAAAGGTCAACTTGCTGATTACCTTATCTCTGATGCATATAGATAATTATTGTTGAGCAGATTCGGAATGTAAAACCCCAGGGTAGCCAGCAAGAAAGAAAAGTCATTGATTGATGGCTCATATGCAAAAACATTAAAAAACCACTTGTGTATTAAAACATGCCTAGCCATAATATATTGCTCCACATGGCTCATATGCTTAACGGATGCAGAAGAGAGCTGAGAGATATCGCATATTGCACAGACCATTACGTAATTCATGATCCTAGGATAAACAGTTGGGAATAGGATTTGTCTGTTAAATATATTCCTAAATTAGGTGAGCAGAACCTCAGTTCAATCCCAGTTCTCACTCAACTATGAATGATTAGTTTCAAACACGCGCAGGGTGATCAATCTGCCTTATTGAGAGATGGATTGATTCCTAACGCTCCTGTGATCTATGCCCATACGAAGAAATCATACAAACATTTAAACATAAGAAAGTCTCACTTCATATTTCACTGTTATTACATTTTTATTCACGTGAAACCCTTAAAGGGACAATGTTCAACATAACGTATCAGAGCCTCACTAATATACAAGTAATTGTATCTATAGGATGTTTTAGCTACGTAACTAGTACATTTTGACACTGCAAAAAAAAAGAAAGAAGAAAATCTCTTTTCAATGGGGTGAAGTTCTCAATAAGTTTCACCTGTCTACCAAACCTAGCTAATCATTCTCTCATATTAATCCAGGGCTTGAAGAGCAAGTTGGGTGTTGCAGGGGGTGTTTTTCTCAAAAAAATCTATATACGTAATTTATCAAAAACATCATTACATTTCATATAAAAAGGCATTAAAAAAATGAGACGTGGAAATCTTATAATCATTGTCATTTAATGTAAATCATCCTATCAGGATGCAAGTTCTTCTCATAGACCCAAACTGAGCAAGCATTTCATTCAGTACAAGTTTGTGTTTTCATGCCTAGAGTTACATGATATCCATAGAAATATAGAAACATTGAATGTGGTGGCAGATAAGAACCATTCGGGCCATCTAGTCTGCCCAATTTTCTAAATACTTTCAGTAGTCCCTGGCCTTATCTTATAGTTAGGAAAGCCTTATGCCTATCCCACGCATGCTTAAACTCCTTTACTGTGTTAACCTCTACCACTTCAGCTGGAAGGCTATCCTGCTGTCATTGACATCAGCAAATGTCAGAACGCTTTCTAAATGTTCCTTTCTACATCCGGCCATATTGTACATTTCCCAACTTGCCATAAGAACATTTCTAATTTTCTATATTTTGTCACCCAATTTGTGAAAATTGAAAACCATTCACTGGGATTTAACTAATGCGGAGGCAGCAATTTCTGGAATGAACTACTAATTTCACCTGCAAATAAAAGGACATTCTAGGCACCCATACGACTTCATCTCAATGAAGTAATCTGGGTACCATGACCCCTGTCGCTTTAACTCTGCAACTGAAAACATTGCTGGTCTGCAGGCATAACATGCCTGTAGACGCTGTAATTTTACTCATTAAAAGGAGAACTAAACCCTGAAACACCTAATAGTGACATGGATTTAAATCAAGCCTACAAAACACCTTTTCATACAAGTACAAAATGGCTCTGATTATAAATCTATATGTAAATATACTGTAAATGAAGTTTTATTTATGGATATTTATACACAGGCCCATGGACGAGCAGCCATCGGTGAATACGAAGAGTAGTGGTATGATGATACTTAGTGTTTTGTTGCAAATATTCCTAATTTTACATTGCTGTTTTTAATTATATATACGGTATCACATTGTATTGACTTTTAACCTTATAATGGTAATCGCTACATAATATCCTTTTTAAGACACTTTTAGATACAACGCAGACATAAGATTGATGCCACACGTGAAACGTATTGTGGAATGTACATATGATCTAAATGCAGGTCAGGTGATCGGCACTTTAGGATACGGAAAGAAGGAACAATTAAAATATGTGAAAGGTCTATGGAGAGGAATTAGGTGAAAATCAGTCCAAGGGGGATTACAAGGAAAAGGGATAAACAGCACAGACGGATAGGAACACAGGATAAGAACTATTCAAATGGATGCTGGGGGAGGGGTTTATACATTTTTTAAAGGATCATTTTAGGGTCAAGAACACAAACATGTCTAGCCCCCCATGCCCCCTCATGCCTCCATAAATATAGTAAAAATCTTACTGTATTCAAGCCTGAAGCTGTAAATCTGCATGCTGTTAGACTCAGAAAAACAAGCAGTCTGCTGACATGTGGTAGCCTGATCCAATCACAGTGCTTCCCCATAGGATTCTCTGAGACTGACAAAGAGGCAGATCGGGGCAGAGCCAGCACAATTCAAACACAGCCCTGGCCAATCAGCATCTCCTCATAGAGATGAACTGAATCAATGAATCTCTATGAGGAAAGTTCAGTGTCTGCATGCAGAGGAAGGAGATACTGAATCACAGGATGCTGTGCACAGTGCTGCCCTGTGCTCTGCTGACAGCAGATCTGAGTGGATAGAGGCATATTATGCCTCCATCAACTCTGAAGTCCCTCTGGTTCACTCGGAGTGACTGCAACTGGAGGTGTTCCTAGCTTTCAATGTAAACACTGTATTTTCCCAGAAAATACAGTGTTTACATGAGAAAGGCTGCAGGGAGCTATAGTTCTCACCTGAACAACCTCATTAAGCTGAAGTTGTTCAGGTGACTATAGTGTCCCTTTAAACTTTATTTATGTTCTTTTTATGTATGTTGTCCCTGAGGAAGTCTAAAGCAATTAGACAAAAGGTAGGCCCTATCTTGCTTTTTTTTGTCAATCACTTTTTTGTTGAGGCTGTAACGGACCGTTTTGCACAAAAGGGGTAAAAACCGTTTAGGCGATAGGCCCCCTTTCCAGAGATACAGGCACAGCTACTGCAGAACACCAAACTCCCGAACTGGATACAAAATAGCACTCCAACTCCCGAACTGGAACCTCCCAAATAGCTGCTAGCAGACGAACAGGAAAAGCAGACCATCAGCTTACACTCCTGGCAATCAGTCTCTAACAGCATACAGTGAATGCCCCCAAGAACGAGACAAGGCTCTGTGTTGAGGGTCAAGCAGTGGTCTGAGGTGCTGGCACACCCAGCCTGGTTTTTATTACAGTCTTGCAAATACAGGACCGCCCACAGGGAGGTATAAAATATCCAGTAACATATTAGTTACAACCCACAGATTCCCTCCCTCCCACATACTTTTTACCACAATGCATCCTGGCTTCCTCTCCTCTGCCCAGGAGATAATTGAGAAGTAATTAAATTATCTCCCAGGACAGAGACAAGACTCCATTATGCACATGGTTAGCACAAAGCATTAAAATACTGTACAATACACAAAGTCCCATTTTATACATAAAACACAGACATGTCAGAGACAATACTCCATTATGCACATGGGGACACAAAACAAGCATTACTGTTAAAATATACCAGGTAAGACACATTACATTAAAACTATACATTTAACATATCCCCAGATAGCTCAGGTCTGAGCGCACATTATTAAGTGAATGGCGCTCAGACCACACGAATACAGTTTAATCGCCATGGAGCCAAAGTCTTTACAGTCAGTTTCATACGAATGGGCTCCATGGGATTCCTATCTGGGGTAGAACACATTCAAACAAATCTACCGAACCCCAGGCAGAAAAGCACGAATGAAGCTTTTCTGCAGGTAAAAAAGATGTCTTTTAACAGGGGGCCATAGTCCAAAGGCAGCAGGCGAGCAACCAGGCTTCTCCAATGCAATGTGGCGAGATTGGTCTCGTCACAGAGGCAATGAAGAGAAACATGACATCTATTAAGGAGTTATAACAAGCTGTTGCATGCATATAATAGTTTAGCTTGGATCAGTACCTGAGTGTGTCAGAGATATCGTATTGCATGATATGTACTCCTAACTAATTCTGCCTCATTTTGATGTTATAAATTCAGGCTATGCCGTGAAACGAAATAACATGCTGATTTTGAAGAGCATAAGATACAACATGAGTTACACTGGGCTAGGCTTGCAAATCTGTACGTTTAGGAGGGTAAAGCTAAGGCACAGATAATGGATTCAGCTGCTCTAACTTACATATGAGAAATCAGATAGCTTAGTACCACTGGGTGTAATTAAGCAACATATAAAAAAAAGAAAATAACATAACATGAGATTGAGAAGAATTAGAGATCCTGAAACCTGACGGCTGCCAGAGCACTGCTGCTTTTTTGTGTGTATGTTGTATTTGTCATTGGCCAACTGTTCGGATATATATGATAAGAGCAGAGAAAATGGGGTAGAGGATCCACTCACAAAAAGTAGGTGGAGCATCTAACCCATTCAATAATACCTCCTAACATAAAACGTCCCATAAATAGCGTAAACAACCTTTATTAGAAATAAATGCTAAAAAATAATAATCCTGATTATATTATATACACCAAAATTGTGTATAAACAGTGGTAGAGTGAACACGAACACCTATAAAAACCTGGGCAAGTTAGTCCTACAAAGTCACATAACTAAATGTAAAGTTCAGGTGAGTAGATAATATGAACCTCTAAAAAGGTCAGAATAGACTCACTTAAATACCTTAGTGGATATGTGACAACATGGACTAGTCTAATCCCACCATGAAGAAAATAGCACTACTGGGATAGTAGGTGTCTAATAGTGTTTATGGTGCCGACAACAATCTGAGTGAATAAAGGCAGAGCTGTAGTCACCGGTATAGGTGCCTGGACTGAGTCCCGAGGTGTCTGAGTATTATAAATACCTCCCTATAAAGGAAAAAACAACCTCCCAATATCGAGGAAAAAAGAGACACCCTAGGACGCCCTAGACTAACTATCTGGCCTAAAACAAACGGCAAAACTCACTGCTGCTTCATGGCAGCCTAACAGAATCCCTAGAAAGCTGTTTATACACAATTTTGGTGTATATAATATAATTATTATTATTATTTTTTTTTGTATTTTTTCTAATAAAGGTTGTTTACCCTATTTATGGGACTTTTTATGTTAGGAGGTATTATTGATTTGGTTAGATGCTCCACCTACTTTTTGTGAGTGGATTCTCTACCCCATTTTCTCTGCTCTTATCATTGTAATTTCTAGGGTTAAGCCCCTTATACCTCCTGTAACCTTTTTTTTGGGGGTAGTGGTGGTGGTTTTTCTACTCCATAACCCCTCCTCTTTTTCTTTGTTCTTTGTTCTTTGTAATTATTTTGTGTGTATTATTACAATGTCACACTATTATTTTCCTTTATACCTAGTTAAGAATAGATGAAACCCCACTTGCTCTTTGTGTGTATTTGTCATTAACCAACTATTTGTAAATATATAATTTTCATTACGTTTGTGCTGTTCCATATAACTCAACATAATAAAGTCTCATCTATAGTTTGCACTTTTATGACTTTAAACATATAATTGTCTTTCCAATTTCTCAGAAAGGTGTTAGCCTTTTCTAGACCAGTTCAATTTGTACATTTTATTTCTGTTTCATTAAATTATCACATAATTAAAACTTGACAGATTCTTTTGACCTGAAAAGAAAGTTCACTTTTGAAAACTCATCAATGTGAGTTCATAGCAAATTTCATAGAACAGCTGCTTGGAAAAGGTTAAACTGAAAACTAGGGAGTAAATATCACATCAAATGGTGTTTCCAGCTGGTAACAAGTATGTAAGAATATCACATAGATTAAGCGTTAACAAAATGGAGATTTGGTATCAGATATTACTGTAGGTGAAAGTTTAGGATCCAGTGATCATCAGTCAGTGTGGTTTAATATAAGAACAGTGACTGAGTCACACCACACAAAAACAAAAGTTTTAGACTTCAGAAAAACAGACTTTTCTAAAATTAGAATATGTGTAAAGGAGTCACTATCAGACTTTAAATGGAGTCCAAGAGAAATGGGATTATTTAAAAGTTGCACTGCTAAAGGCAACAGAAAATTGCATTAGGCTTGTCAGTAAAAAATTCAAGAAACCACTGTGGTACGCGGCAGATGTGGCCAAAATAGTAAAAAAACAAAAAGTTAGCATTTAGTAATTAAAAAAAAAAAACGGGTGAGGAAGATAGACAGATCTATAAGATTAGGCAGAAAGAGGCTAAGCAAGTTATAAGAGCTTCCAAATCACACACAGAAGTGAAAATAGCACAGTCAGTAGAAAAAGGGGACAAGTATTTTTTTAGATACGTAAATGAGAAAAGAAGAGTAAAACAAGGATTAGTTAGATTAAAAACAAAAGAAGGAAGGTATGTAGAAGAGGATAAAGGTCTAGCTGACTGCCTCAGTGAATATTTTTGTTCAGTATTTACAGATGAAAATGAAGGAAAGGGACCTCAGTTAGGAAAAAGGACAAATGAGTCATTTGTTACATGTAAGTTTACAGAGGAAGAGGTTCTATTTCAAATAAGTCAATGAAGCCTGATGGAATACACCCAAAGAGCTTAGTGGTGTACTAGCAAAACCATTAACAGATTTATTTAACCAATCATTGTTAACAGGAGTAGTCCCAGAAGATTGGAAGTTAGTGAATGTTGTGCCCATTCACAAGGAAGTAGGGAGGAGTCGGGCAACTATAGGCCAGTAAGCCTTACCTCAGTAGTGGGGGAAGTAATGGAAACCATGTTAAAGGATAGGATTGTTGAACATCTAAAAAAACAAGGATTTCAAGATCAGAGACAACATGGGTTTACTTCAGGGAGATCATGCCAGACTAATCTCATTGATGTTTTTGATTGGGTAACTAAAATAATAGATCAGCGTAGTGCAGTAGACATTGCTTACCTAGATTTCCGTAAGGCTTTTGACACTGTTGCACATAGAAGGCTTATCAATAAACTTCAATATTTAAATTTGGATTCCAAACTTGTTGAATGGGTAAGGCAGTGGCTGAGTGACAAGCAACAGAGGGTTGTAGCCAATGGAATATATTTGAAGCATGGTTTTTTCACCAGTGGGGTACCTCAGGAATTTGTACTTGGACCCATTCTCTTTAATATTTTTATTAGTGATATTGCAGAAGGTCTTGATGGTAAGGTATGCCTTTTTGCTGATGATACTAATATATATAACAGAGTTGATGTTTCAGGAGGGATAAGCCAAATGGCAAATGATTTAGGTAAACTAGAAAAATAGTCAGAGTTGTGGTAGCTGACATTTAATGTGGATAAGTGCAAGATAATGCTTCTTGGATGAAGAAACCAAGGGACAGAGTACAGAATAGTTGAGTCCTAACCTCAGAACATCAGAGGAAAGGGATTTAGGAGTAATTATTTTAGATGACTTAAAGGTAAGCAGACAATGTAAAAGAACAGCTGTAAATGCTAGCAGAATGCTATGATAGAAACATTTAAATACATAAGGGGAATCAACACAGTAAAGGAGGAGACTATATTTAAAAGAAGAAAAACTACCACAACAAAAGGATATAGTCTTAAATTAGAGGAGCAAATGTTTAAAAATATCAGGAAGTATTACTTTACTGAAAGGGTAGTGGATGCAATCAGGGCCGGTGCGTCCATAAGGCGGCACAGGCGGCCGCCTTAGGCTGCACCGGCTCTGGGGGCGCAAAATTCCAGTGACCGGCAGGAGGGAAGTGCTCCCTCCTGCCAGGTCACCTCCTGGATCCCCGGCGCGGTGTGCGGCTGAACTGGATGCCGAGTTGGCGAGGGAGCTCTGATCTCTCTGATGTGCTCCCTCGCAGGCTGTTTACTGATGACGTCATATTCCGGCTCCCGCGGCATCAGTAAACAGCCTGCGAGGGAGAACATCAGAGAGATCAGAGCTCCCTCGCCAACTCGGCATCCAATTCAGCCGCACGCCTCCCAGCAGCCCCACTGGACCACCAATGAGAGACCCACGCCAGCTCTCCAGGTAGGGAGGCTGGGTGGGAAATGTTAATTTAATTTAGATTATTAATTACTGTGAGTGTGTGTGTGCATGTGAGTGTGTGTGTGAGTGAGTCTGTCAGTGTGTGTGTGTCTGAGTCTGTCAGTGTGTGTGTCTGAGTCTGTCAGTGTGTGTGTGTGTGTGAGTATGTGTGTCTGTCAGTGTGTGAGTGAGTCTGTCAGTGTGTGTGTGTGTGTGTATGTGAGTATGTGTGTCTGTCAGTGTGTGAGTGAGTGTGTATGTGAGTATGTGTGTCTGTCAGTGTGTGTATGAGTGAGTGTGTCTGTCAGTGTGTGTGTGTGAGTGAGTGTGTCTGTCAGTGTGTGTGTGAGTATGTGTGTCTGTCAGTGTGTGTATGAGTATGTGTGTCTGTCAGTGTGTGTGAGTGAGTGTGTCTGTCAGTGTGTGCATGTGAGTACGTGTGTCTGTCAGTGTCTGTGAGTTTGTGTGTGTGTGTCAGTGTGTGTTTTTCAATGAGTCTGTCAGTGTTTGTGTCTGTCAGTGTGCGTGTGAGTGTCTGTCAATGAATGAGTGTGTCAGATAAGTGAGTCTGGCTGTCAGAGATGTCTGTGTGTTTGTCATTGAGTGTGTGTGACTGTCAGTGTTTCTACACCCCTGACTGTAGCGTGGCCAAGCGGAGTGTAGCGTGGTACAGGAACTTCTGTTTCCTGTACCTAGCAGGACTGACAGGAAAAGCTCACTGTACCGGGATTCGCTCCGCTCAGCCACGCTACAAGAAAGGTAGGAGGCACACCAGGAAGGGGAGGGGACCACTATGGGGGTGGTTGGCGCACCAAGGGACAGGGAGAGGAGGGGAGAGATACCCTAAGGTACAGGAAAAGGAGGGAGGTGGGGAGAGGAACACTAAGCGACAGGGAACAGATGGGGGAGGGAAGAGGAACACTAAGGGACAGGGAAAGGAGGGTGGAAGGGAAAGGAACAGTAAGGGTCATAGAAGGGAGGGGACCATTAAGGGACGGGGAGAGGGGCTGGATGTGAAAGAAACACACAGCGGGGCTTGAGAAGGAAAGAGACACACACAAAGGAGCTGGGAAGAATAAAAGACACAAATGGGCTGGGAGAAAAGGAGTCACACAAAGGGGCTGGGAGGAGTAAGACACAAAATGTTGGAGGATGTAAGAATCATACAAAGAGGAGAGATAGGAGACACAAAGACAAAAATAGGAGATAAAATACACTAAAGGGAGTCAGATATTTAAAAGACGGGATAAGAAACACAAAAGGGAGGTTAAGAGGCACATGGGTGAAGATGTTTTTGGGGGGGCGGAAAAATGCATCTTTGCCTATGTACCCAAAATTCTTTGCACCGGCCCTGGATGCAATGGAATAGCCTTCTAGCTGAAGTGGTAGAGGTTAACACAGTAAATGAGTTTAAGCACGTGTGGAATAGACATAAGGCTATCCTAACTATAAGGTAAGGCCAGTTACTAAAGAAAGTATTTACAAACTTGGGCCTATTGGTTCTTATCTGCCGTCACATTCTATGTTTCTATGTTTCTATCGGAGCTAAATAGTAATAGATACAATGTAACAAAAAACTCTCCAGTGCAGATCTCAATCCTCCCATGACTTTGGTTGAGTTACTTAAAGGAACACTATAGTCACTTAAATTACTTTAGCTAAATAAATCAGTTTTAGTGTTGTTACGGTACCCTCAGCAGTAAATGTACAAACCGCCATTTAGTGAATGCTCCCCTCTCGCAATAGCATAGGCTGCATGCGTATCCAGTACAATCATGCGAACCGCAAGCAAGGGGAAACTGTAAACTCACGAACGGTACCTGGGTGGTTAATGGCTGCCACACTCCGGGGCCGGGTGGTCGACCGTTCGGTAGTTTGTGGGGTGACGGGGTTAAGTGGCGGCACACGCCAGTTTGTGGGGGGTCCCCCGTTCGTACCACGAATGGAGCCTTCATAAGAGTTCGCATAATCCATTCGTGTGGTTTTCTGCTTAACTTATGCAGTGGCAAACAGTATCACTCGGTGAGTTAAAACAGCAACATAGTGATTTCCAGTCTTTTGTAACACCCCCCCAATAACGAGACCAAGCTCCGCATTGAGGGTGAAACAAGAACTGGCTTTACTGTGGGCTACCTGCCCGTATTTATGCAGGTCTCCCACTTGGTGGACACTCCCCTAGGGGACCAAATGGGAGACTGTAACAATAGACAGACATATGGCAGGTTAGGACCCACAGACACAGAATATTCCCAGCATGCATTAGTATTTCCTCCCCTCTGCCCTGGAGATAATTGAGAAGTAATTCAATTATCTCTAGGACAGAGGCAAATCGCCATCTTAAATTCAACACAGAAAAACATATAAAAATACATAACTTTACAATTGTCGAATGTTACCCATTCGTATCACATATCCCCAGATAGCCTGGATCTGAGTGCATATTATTGGCGAATAGCGCTCAGATCCCATACACATAATTCAATCGCCATGGAGTCAAAGTCTATTACAGTCTTTTGGTATGTGATTGACTCCATGCGAAGGCTATCTGGGGTAAGTCCATTCGTGTGTTTAAACCTCCCGAACGGCCGGTGTTCGCACACTTCTGTCGATTGAGAAGGGAGGTCGGCATCTTCAGTGGTGTTCGGCTGAAAAAGTGTCCGTTTTCAGTTCCATGAAATCAATGCCGAACACCGCTGGTCTTTCGCAAGTTTTAAAATGGCCGCCGCCTCGTGGTCGACATACGAATGACGACCACCGTGTATTCGGTTTTAATTGAGAAGTGTCTGCGGTCAATCGCAACGTTCTAATTGGGATCAAGAGGTTAACCAGCAGCACACTTCTCTTCTGGGTGGCCGTCCGTTCGGTAGTTTTGTTCGGCGGAAAAGTCAATTCACTGAACAGGGGCATACGAACGGGTAATTCAACGAAAAGGCAAAACAGACGAACCAGCAATCTTAGTCTATACAGATGGATCTGTCACAAGTGTATAGATCATTCCCCTGCAATTTCACTGCTCAATTCACTGTCATTTGGGAGTTAAATCACTTTTTTTCTGTTTATGCAGCCCTAGCCACACCTCCCCTGGATTTAATTGACAAAGCCTGCATGAAAAAAAAACTGCTTTCACTTTCAAACAGATGTAATTTACCTTAAATAATTGTATCTCAATCTCTAAATCGAACTTTAATCACAAACAGGAGGCTCTTGCAGGGTCTAGCAAGCTATTAACAGAGCAGGGGATAAGAAAATCATAATTAAACAGAACTTGCAATAAAGAAAGCCTAAATAGGTGTGACTAGGGTTCATAAACAAAGGGATTTAACTTCTAAATGGATTGGGCAGTGAGGCTGCACGGCATGTTCCATACACCAAAACTGCTTCCTTAAGCTAAAATTGTTCAGGTGACTATAGTGTCCCTTTAAGGAAGGCTTAAATGTTGGTATTGTCAGACTGACTATAGTCACCACTTTGCAACACAGTTGCTTCTGGGTGTCTACGGTTTCCTTTACATATTGGTAAAGGTTACCATCGAATATGAGGTCAACAAGATTGAATTTTTTTAAAAAATAACGGCATTTTAACTAGAGAAGGTGATTCCTTTTTGTAGAGAATGCCTCAATTTGTGTATACTATCAATGATCCCAATTGAATATTGTTGCATAAACTTTTAAAATGATCTAATTATTTTCAAAAATAGCTTAATAATTTATTATGTTGCTATTTTTTTTAAAATATATTTTTTGATATTTCTATTTTTTGGACAAAAATTATTTAAAAAATGTATCCAAAAATATTAAATCATTTAAAGAGCTTATTCATAAATATTAAATCGAGGCCAATGTTACTTACACACACAAATGTATTCCTGACCCTATAGTGTTAAAACCACCATTTAGTCCCCCGGACCTCCTCTTGCCTCCCTAAATATAGTAATATATTTTTTGTATTCAGGTCTGCAGATGCTGGCTCTGCCCCTGATCTGCCTGCTTGACTGATGTCATCAGAAGTGGTGGTCTGAGCCAATCACAATGCTTCCCCATAGGATTGTCTGAGACTTTCAAGAAGGCAGATCAGGGGCAGAGCCAACACAAGTCAAACACAACCCTGGCCAATCAGCACCTCCTCGTAGAGATGCATTGAATCAATGAATCTCTAAGAGGAAAGTTCAGTGCCTGCATGCAGAGGGTGGATACACTAATTGCTAGTGTGGCTTACTCTGCATCACTGCCCAAGGAAGCACCTCTAGTAGCCATCTGAGGAGTGGTCAGTGAAGTTATCACTAGGCTGTAATGTAAACACTGCATTTTCTCTGAAAAGACAGTGATTACAGAAAAAAGCATGAAGGAACTGATTCTACTCACCAGAACAAATTCAATACGCTGTAGTTGTTCTAGTGACTACAGTGTCCCTTTAATAATCTAGTTGTAGACAAATCTAACCCATTCATTGGTTGTTTATTCACAATGCTGTAGTGAAGCCGGGTACATGTTTGACACCAATGCAAATTTGTTTTCCCTCCACATTCAAATATTTTTAGTTTTGCTAAAAAATATCGCATTATAGTTTTTGGAAGCAGAATTTTGCCCCCTTTGCGAGAATTCCCCTTTTACAAGACTTATTCTTGGTTGCAAGCAGGTACAGACTGTACATTAGGCAAACCAGGCAAATGCCCGGTGGTCTGCGATGGCCAAAGGCCGACTGACTCACTGGCACCTTGCAGAGGACAGAGATGGGAAAGAACCCTGGTGGCTTTAGACAACAGTGCTGCTGGATTTTTTCCTTCGCAAGCCTGGAGCATTGGTTACCATGGCAATTCTCCAATCTCGCAACAGTGACCGAGAGTGAGTTGTTCACTCACGACTTGGACCACCAGGACCACCAGGACCACCAGGACCACCAGAGATTACAAGCTATGTGTCCCCTCCATGAGCAAAGGTAAGAAGGAAGGGGGCATATAAAGTATATTTTTTAACTTACCAAAAACAAAACCTATCTATCATCTATCTATCTATCTATCTATCTATCTATCTATCTATCTATCTATCTATCTGTTTCAATATGTCCCCCCATACACAACTGGCTCACTGGCACCTTGCAGAGGACAGAGATGGGAGAGAACCCCAGTGGCTTTAGACAACAGTGCTGCTGGATTCTTTCCTTCGCAAGCCTGGAGCATTGGTTATCATGGCAATTCTCCAATCTCGCAACAGTGACCGAGAGTGAGTTGTTCACTCACCACTTGGACCACCAGGACCACCAGGACCCCCAGGACCACCAGAGATGATGACAAAGCACCACCTCTCTGGCCCCGGCCCCCTTCTCAGTGATTCAAAAATTCCTGGGCCAAATGTTTTCCCAGTCCGGGCCTGTTGCAAGTACTCAGGGCATTCATCTAAACTAATGAGAGATCAGTGTGTACTGAGCGGCTCACAAGGATCCACCTCTTGGCCAATCATCATCCTCTCATTATCTCCTCCTTTTTATATAGATAATAAGAGGATTGTGATTGGCTGTGGAGTCATGTCAGTTTCAACTCACGGCTCATTTTGTAAAGAGAACTGTCACAAGGATTGGTACGGCTAAGAATGTAGAATTACTGTGCAGAAAGTAGTAATATATATAAATATAACTATTAATATTTTTTTATTGTAGCACAATAGAAATGTGGAGAAATACACAGCATGAATATTAAACCAAAAAGCTGTCGAATGCATTTAAATTGTGATGTTGTCTAGAGTGTTCCTCCAGGTTAATATCCTAATTTTGGTAAAATTCTGCGTCAGGAACCGTTTTTTGTTGTGCTTTTTACATGGCTGTATCAGATATAATGGAGTTAATTCACAAAATAGTAACACTTTGTAGATTGAAATTTGCGTTTGCTCTATTTAGACAAAAATGGACAAAATGAGATAAAGCATATATTGAGAATTTTACTAAAATAATGGGTTTAATTTAGTACATTTGTTTTTAAATCACCACAATTCAGGAAATAAACATCAACAAGTGTGAATTAAAATAAGAGCAAAGCATAGACTTTTTTTTCGAATGAATTCACCTATGTTGTAATTTAAATGGTTTATGTATCTGCAAAAAATAGAAATGAAATAACGAGAATCTACTCCTTTTACACCAGTTTTATTTCCAACTTTCCTGTGCGCACATGATAGACAACTTTACACACATTGCACACATGCTCACATGCACAAACACATATTCAAATATACATACACACACACACACGCACACATGCACACACACACACACACAAATACTTCTAAACACCCCAAAATAGGTACACACACATATTTCTAAATACCCCAAAATAGGTACACGCACACACAAATACTTCTAAACACCCCAAAATAGGTATACATACACACACACACACACGCACGCACGCACGCGTGCACACACACACACAAATACTTCTAAACACTCCAAAATAGGTGTGCATACACACACACGCACGCACGCGCGCACACACACACACAAATACTTCTAAATACCCCAAAATAGGTATATATACACACACACACACACAAATGGATAAACACATACATAAATGTTTAAATATACACACATGCCTATCTACCACTAATGCATAAATACACAAACACAGAATAGCATATATATATATATATATAGATATATATACACACACGCATGTCCTAAATCCTTTATTCTCACTGTGACATGAGCAACAAGTGCACATAATAGGTAGATCGGAAGACATCCGCGGGTGGCTAATTACTGCTATTTTCAGAAAAACTACATTTAACGAGTGGATTTTTTTATTTTTTTGTAAGGGCTATTATTATCTTGCTTTGTTCTCATGTTGGTCTCAGATCATTTAGTTCACTCCTGCAATTTTCAATCAATTTGTGTTAATATTGATCAAGGAAAATGTTCAATTTTGTGCTAAATGGATTCTTGTTTAAGTTTGCTTTCCCTTGAGCTTCCCTAGCAAGACTTCATAATCCAATACAGGCCTTGCTCTGCTCCTTGGGGCTGTCATGCTATAGATTACTTTATATCACAAGCTCCAGCTATGCGTTCGATTCATTCCAATGGCTGGGTTTCTAATCAACTACAAATATAACATAAGTGACTAACTCGTAAAGAAAGTCTTGTAGTCTCAGTTCATGCAGAAATAAAAGCTCACTTTTGTTCGTATTACATTTATTTAGATTAATTTTTAACACACACACACACACACACACACACACACACACACACACACACAAAAACAAACAAACAAACAAACAAACAAACAAACAGGGAAACCCTGATTACACAAGGGTATGTTTAAGAATGAAGGATATGAAGGATAAATTTGTATATTCTTTTCTCTGGTGATGGATATTGCAGAAAGATATTGCAGATGATATTAATTGTAGTGCCATATTTTTTTAGAGTGTGAACACATGAATATGTAAAGGTTTTCAATAAATGGGTAACTTTCCCTGCATTAAAAGATGGCAGGATAAGACTTTTTATTTTTTTTAATACAGTTGCCTTAATATTTTGCTTTGTTGCACAGTAGATGCAGTGCTTTCTTGTTCCTAACAGTATTGTAAATTCTCTCAATGAAATTTAAAGCCTATACGTAAGGAGCCAATCATGCACATTGTACAAATGTTGTGCAGTTTCTTTTAAATCTTTTTTTTTAAATTTTTTTATTCTTTGTTTAAGCAGTGTGAAACAACAACTATTCCTGGAATGAGGTTATAGACAGTAGCAATAGTCATAGTGTCGTAGCATCCTCTTTAAAAGAAAACACCTTACATATACATCAATTTAAGAGGTTGGAACCTCTGTCCATGAGATGTACAGAACCTTCAGTTATGCATCATCCGACATCGGATTTTCTTTTTGCAATGAAAGTGGTAACAGAAAATGACCGAGGCAGGAGAAGGATCTGCTACTAGTCCACTCAGTCGTTGAACTTGCTATTCAACCAAGGTTCCCATGTCCTCTAAAATTTTCTGGAATTTCCCTGGGTTAATGCTATTAGCTTGTCTATAAGGCATGTGCCTTTAATTTTGTAAATGACTATAGTAATGGGAGGAGTCTTAATCATGCAAGGGCTTGTCTATTACACGTAGAAGTAACTGTTAATATTTTGACCTTTTTTGACCTAAAAAGCAGGAAGACACAAAGGTCTATTTCAACCCTGCATTGAAATACCTTAGCTATTAAGTCTCCCACCTTTCTCCAGAGAGTCCCTACCACCGGGCACTCTCACCACACGTGGAGATATGCTACTTTTTTCCACATCTCCACCAACATAGGTCATCTGGAATCTTCTGCATGTGGTAAAGCTGGACTGGGGTTGTATACCACCTAAATATGGTTTCGTAAAATTGTTCTTGAACCGCAGTGCAAATTGATGTTGTGCAATTCGCTTCCCATATATCCTGCCAGTCTGTTCCATCTAAATTCTTCCCCAAGTCCTTCTCCCACTGTGTAAGTCAGTCCTGTCCATTCAATCGTATTTGAGGCTATGTGTATGTACGTAAATGGAAGAAGTTAGGCCTCTATGGACCAGTTCATTAAAGCACATGTGTTTTAAGAGCGTCATTCATTCATTTTTTTTTTTTTTTTTTGCAACTTCTCTGATGTGAGCTTGGGTTATGAAATCCTTAAGTTGAAGATACCTAAAAAAGCCTCCAGGTATAAGTATGTCTTAGTAGTCAATTTGTCAAAAGTGACTATACTATCTACAGGGAGTGCAGAATTATTAGGCAAGTTGTATTTTTGAGGATTAATTTTATTATTGAACAACAACCATGTTCTCAATGAACCCAAAAAACTCATTAATATCAAAGCTGAATATTTTTGGAAGTAGTTTTTAGTTTGTTTTTAGTTATAGCTATGTTAGGGGGATATCTGTGTGTGCAGGTGACTATTACTGTGCATAATTATTAGGCAACTTAACAAAAAACAAATATATACCCATTTCAATTATTTATTATTACCAGTGAAACCAATATAACATCTCAACATTCACAAATATACATTTCTGACATTCAAAAACAAAACAAAAACAAATCAGTGACCAATATAGCCACCTTTCTTTGCAAGGACACTCAAAAGCCTGCCATCCATGGATTCTGTCAGTGTTTTGATCTGTTCACCATCAACATTGCGTGCAGCAGCAACCACAGCCTCCCAGACACTGTTCAGAGAGGTGTACTGTTTTCCCTCCTTGTAAATCTCACATTTGATGATGGACCACAGGTTCTCAATGGGGTTCAGATCAGGTGAACAAGGAGGCCATGTCATTAGATTTTCTTCTTTTATACCCTTTCTTGCCAGCCACGCTGTGGAGTACTTGGACGCGTGTGATGGAGCATTGTCCTGCATGAAAATCATGTTTTTCTTGAAGGATGCAGACTTCTTCCTGTACCACTGCTTGAAGAAGGTGTCTTCCAGGAACTGGCAGTAGGACTGGGAGTTGAGCTTGACTCCATCCTCAACCCGAAAAGGCCCCACAAGCTCATCTTTGATGATACCAGCCCAAACCAGTACTCCACCTCCACCTTGCTGGCGTCTGAGTCGGACTGGAGCTCTCTGCCCTTTACCAATCCAGCCACGGGCCCATCCATCTGGCCCATCAAGACTCACTCTCATTTCATCAGTCCATAAAACCTTAGAAAAATCAGTCTTGAGATATTTCTTGGCCCAGTCTTGACGTTTCAGCTTGTGTGTCTTGTTCAGTGGTGGTCGTCTTTCAGCCTTTCTTACCTTGGCCATGTCTCTGAGTATTGCACACCTTGTGCTTTTGGGCACTCCAGTGATGTTGCAGCTCTGAAATATGGCCAAACTGGTGGCAAGTGGCATCGTGGCAGCTGCACGCTTGACTTTTCTCAGTTCATGGGCAGTTATTTTGCGCCTTGGTTTTTCCACACGCTTCTTGCGACCCTGTTGACTATTTTGAATGAAACGCTTGATTGTTCGATGATCACGCTTCAGAAGCTTTGCAATTTTAAGAGTGCTGCATCCCTCTGCAAGATATCTCACTATTTTTGACTTTTCTGAGCCTGTCAAGTCCTTCTTTTGACCCATTTTGCCAAAGGAAAGGAAGTTGCCTAATAATTATGCACACCTGATATAGGGTGTTGATGTCATTAGACCACACCCCTTCTCATTACAGAGATGCACATCACCTAATATGCTTAATTGGTAGTAGGCTTTCGAGCCTATACAGCTTGGAGTAAGACAACATGCATAAAGAGGATGATGTGGTCAAAATACTCATTTGCCTAATAATTCTGCACTCCCTGTATGTTGACATGTAACATATTCTTTGAAACCCTTCATGTTCTAAGTTTCTAAAGTCTTGTGCCCGCATCCCAGGAAGGAAAGCTCTATTCCACTGCAGCAGGGTCAATGGGGAGAGACATGGTATCAAGCCATAAGAATATAATAAACAGTGATTTGGAGTGACACACACTTGGTGATTTTGAGCAATTTTCTTCAATTTTTTCTTCTCCCCTTTTTTTTCTTTTCTGTTTTCTATTTATGGTTTCAAGCCAGACCTTGACACGTGCCTGTCCCAGATCCAAACAGATTTTGATATGGATGGGCAGTCCATGCATATGAAGGCCCTGTGTTTTTAGGTAACCAAATATAAAATTGGAGAAGATCAGAGCCCATCATAAATTATTCCAAATCCACCCATCTTCTCTCCTCTGGTGCCAAGTGCTACAATGCAACCTGGGTAAGTTGAGCCACTAGTAATAGAACAAATTTGGCAGGCCTAGACCGCCTGTTACTTTTGAGCGATAGAGAATTTTGCAGGAGACTCTGTGGAATTTGTTTTGCCAAATAAAGGTTCTGATGGCTTTTTGTAGGGATGCCAAATCCGATTTGGTAATGGGGATCAATAGCGCTTGTTAATTACTTTTTATTATTAAATTATTATTAAGGTAACACACAGGGTTATCTACTAAAGTAAGAATTATCTGAAATTCAAACAGAATTTGACATTTAAGGCCAAAGAAGCCAAACTAGAAGTGTAGCCGACGACTTAGAAAATTTCCCCAGTTTGGATACATTTGGGCTTAATTTTGAAATTCACATTGAATTCACACTCTCACTTTTGATAAATAGTTGAAGTGTTGCAATGCCAATCTAGTCAAAATGTTAAATTCTTTTAGATCCAAATCGAATTTCAGACAAATTTGGTCATTCGGAAGCATCCGGATTTGTGAATTCTTTTCAAACCGAAACGTACCGTAAACTAATTATTTAATTTCCATTTCCTTTTTAACAATAAAGCACATTAAGAAATTATCTACTAAGCCACTAAAACAGCACAATTTAGAAAATGGATTTTATTCTCCTTAAAAGGATACTGTCAGGGTCCCGCGGGCGGCTGCGAGGGGAGGCTGCAGTCCGCTCGCGGCACTCACCCTCCAGCCGTCCGCGGTCCCCCTTCAGCCGTGTGCTCGGCGGGCGGCACCCTCTCTCCCACGGGTGCCGTCCGCCTCTTCCTCTGTGTCTCCCAGCGGCAGCATGCATGACGCTGCACGCTGGGAGACCGCCCACTTTAACCAACGCCGGGGTCAGTCACCTGACCCGGCGTTAAAGGCACAGTGCCTCAATCACAGTGGGAGGTTTAGATATGATCAGATTGTTAATTCTGATTGGAAATTATCCAATCAGAATTAACCTTTGGATTTATATACTTACCTTTCCTGTTCCTCTTCGCCCTGTTGTGGTCTTTGCTTGTTAGTATTGATTCTGAACTTGTGCTTCTGGTTACGTACTCTCTGGCTTGTTATCCGACTTTGTGACTTTCTCCTACCCTTTGACCTCGGCTTGTCTATCGTTATTCTGTCTTCTGGTTCCCCTTACTCGGCTTCTGGTTCCCCTTAGTGATGTCTGTAGGTGTTTTGCATAAGGAAAGGTTAACCTTCCAAATAATTGACTCCCCTACTGCTTCCATCGTTCTGGGTTTTCCCTGGTTAGTGAAACACAACCCTGTTCTCGATTGGGGTTGCTTGGATATACTATTATTATTATTATTATTATTGCCATTTATATAGCGCCAACGGATTCCGTAGCGCTTTACAATATTTTGAGAGGGGGGGTGTAACAATAAATAGGACAATTACAAGAAAACTTACAGGAACAATAGGTTGAAGAGGACCCTGCTCAAACGAGCTTACAGACTATTGGAGGTGGGGTATTTGAAACATTAGGACAATAAATATCAAGTAGGAGTGAAGCAGAGCTGGAGGAGAGAGCAAAGCACTGTCCCATAGGAGAGAGCAGGAGACAGGTATGTAAGGTAGAGATTACTCTGGGAGGCCATAAGCTTTCCTGAAGAGATGGGTTTTAAGGCCCTTCTTAAATGATTGATCCTGGGGGGAATCCTGTCAACGAGACTGTATGGATCATGTACGTCCTGTTTGTTTACTCAACGTGCCCACGGCTAAACCACTCTCTGTTTCTGTCCCTTCTGTATATGCAGACCTAGGGTTTGGACTCCTGAAGCCCTTAAAGCCTTTGAAACTCTCAAGAAAGCATTTGCCTCTGCTCCAGTACTACACCACCCTAATCCTTCTCTTCCCTTTGTTATGGAAGTAGACGCTTCTGAATCGGGGGTGGGAGCAGTACTATCACAAAGGTTATCGTATGACGAACCCCTCCATCCCTGTTGTTTCTTTTCTAAAAGGTTGTCTGATCCAGAAAAGAATTACGATGTTGGGAACAGAGAACTATTAGCTATTGTGTTAGCTTTTAAGGAATGGAGGTACTTATTAGAGGGTTCTAGACACAAAATTATGGTTCTAACAGATCATAAGAACCTCTCCTATATAGCCGATGCTAGAAAGTTGTCCGCCCGACAGACTAGATGGTCTCTATTCCTTTCGCGATTCCAATACATTATTACCTATAGACCTGGTTGCAGTAATGCCAAAGCTGACGCTATCTCTCGACAGTATGAACCATTAGAATTTGTTAACCCAACCCCTGAACCTATTGTACCAGCTTCTCAGATCATAGCTGCTACCCGTTTGGTTGTTTCATCTCCCTTCCTTGAGAATATTAAGACATACCAAACCCAAGCGCCTCAGGAGACGCCTGTTGGTAAACTATACGTGAAAGTAAGTGACAGAAAAAAGTTGTTAACATTATTTCACACCGCCAAAACTGCTGGTCATCCGGGGGTTACCAAGACTTATAAGAGCCTCCTTCAACAGTTCTGGTGGCCTTCACTCAAGCGAGACGTAGTGGATTTTGTTCAGGCTTGTCGGGTCTGTACGCAGTGTAAGTGTCCTAATATACCCAAGAAACCATGGACCCACTTGTCCATGGATTTTATTGTAGACCTTCCTCCTTCTGATGGTCAGACGGTGATATTAACTGTGACGGATAGGTTCTCTAAGATGGCCCACTTTATTCCACTTAAGAAACTACCCTCTGCTATTCAGCTTGCCCAGGTGTTTGCCAAGGAAGTGTTCCGCTTGCATGGGGTACCTCAGGATATTGTTTCTGACAGGGGCCCGCAATTTGTCTCTCGGTTTTGGAGGGGCTTTTGTGCTGAGATGGGGGTCTCCTTGTCGTTCACTTCCTCCTATCACCTGCAATCTAATGGTGCAGCCGAACGTGCTAATCAGTCTGTGGAATTGTATTTGCGCTGCTTCACTAATGCGCACCAGGACGACTGGTCTCGCCTTCTTCCGTGGGCTGAATTTGCCAGGAATGCGGTGTCTCATTCGTCTACTGGCTTAAGTCCTTTTGAGGTTGCTTATGGGTTCCGGCCTTCTGTCCTTCCCGGGGCGTTCTCTGACAAGGGAATGCCCGCCTTGGACCAGCACCTCGCCTCTTTACGGAAGACGTGGGATCAGGTCCATATTGCGCTGTCTCGTTCAGCAGCTGCTCAGAAGAAGTTCGCTGATCGCCATAGGGGTGCGACCCCTTCTTATGCTCCGGGTGATAGGGTGTGGTTGTCCTCCAAGAACCTCCGTCTCAGGGTCCCCTCCATGAAGTTTGCTCCCAGGTTTCTTGGTCCCTACAAAGTGTTACGTAGGATTAACCCCGTTTCCTACTCCCTGGACTTGCCTCCTTCCATGCGTATTCCGCACACGTTTCACGTTTCGCTTTTGAAGCCCTTGCTGTGTAACTGGTTCTCTCGTCCTCTCGGACGGCCCATTTCCCCTCGTACTGTCTCTAGTGACGTGTTCGAAGTAGCTGCCCTTCTCGACTCTCGTGTTTCTAGGGGTCGGCTGCAATACCTGGTGGATTGGAAGGGTTACGGCCCTGAGGAGCGGTCTTGGGTTTCGAGCTCTGATTTGCACGCCCCCTCTTTAGTCCGCTCCTTTCATGCCCGGTTTCCTTTGAAGCCTTCTGCTTCCCGCCCTCCGGGCGGTCTTCGAGGGGGGGTACTGTCAGGGTCCCGCGGGCGGCTGCGAGGGGAGGCTGCAGTCCGCTCGCGGCACTCACCCTCCAGCCGTCCGCGGTCCCCCTTCAGCCGTGTGCTCGGCGGGCGGCACCCTCTCTCCCACGGGTGCCGTCCGCCTCTTCCTCTGTGTCTCCCAGCGGCAGCATGCATGACGCTGCACGCTGGGAGACCGCCCACTTTAACCAACGCCGGGGTCAGTCACCTGACCCGGCGTTAAAGGCACAGTGCCTCAATCACAGTGGGGGTTTAGATATGATCAGATTGTTAATTCTGATTGGAAATTATCCAATCAGAATTAACCTTTGGATTTATATACTTACCTTTCCTGTTCCTCTTCGCCCTGTTGTGGTCTTTGCTTGTTAGTATTGATTCTGAACTTGTGCTTCTGGCTACGTACTCTCTGGCTTGTTATCCGACTTTGTGACTTTCTCCTACCCTTTGACCTCGGCTTGTCTATCGTTATTCTGTCTTCTGGTTCCCCTTACTCGGCTTGTTTCCTGACTATTCTTTGTGTGCTTAGCCCGGCCACTCTAAGGTCCGGTACGGCACTTTTTGTGTGTGTGTGTGTGTTGGCGTGTTTGGTTCCCCGAAGGGTGACAGATACTATAGCATCCAAGCTACTTTAGCTTAATGAAGCAGTTTTGGTGTATAGATCATGCCTCTGCAGACTCACTGATCAATTCTCTGCCATCTAGGAGTTAAATCGCTTTTGTTTCTGTTTATGCAGCCCTAGCTACACCTCCCCTGGCTGTGACTGACACAGAAAATAACTCCTGCTTTGTAAACTGAACTTTAATCACACACAGGAGGCGCCTGCAGTATCTAGAAGGTTATTAATCCTGCAGGAGATAAGAAATTCTAGATTAAACAGACTGTGCAATACAGGAACCTAAAATACTTGACTTTCTATTTCCAGTAATAGTAGCATAATTAGTAGTATTGTTGTTTTAGTAAAAACATGCAGAGCTATGCCCCAACTACCCCTATGGATGAGTCTCCCCTGCAAAGACCCATATTGCCACTCACTAACATTGACTTAGCTGTTTTGAAAACACGGGGCTGACAGGTGTGGATTACTCCTTAAATCCCTGTAGGCACATAATATACGACTGTCCCTACTTCCGGGTTCTTAAAACATGAAAAGTGTTTTAAACAACGCTGGACGTCCTCACGCTCTGCATGAGGACCTCCAGTGTCTTAGAAGTCCCCATAGGAAAGCAGTGAATAATGCTTTCCTATGGGGAGGTCTAATGCACTTACAGCCATTGCAGTATCCCCATATACAGGTTTTATGGTGTTTTGGAAAGTTACAGGGTCAAATATAGCACGTCACATTTGTCAGTTTATACACATTGAAATTTGCCAGTGTTGTGGAATCAATCAAATAATTGATAATCTTGCATATCTGCCCATGGCCAAATTGAAGTATGCATGCATGCTCCTGAAGTAATTCACACCAGACACAAGTTTCAGGTTATTCCAGGGGGACAGCATGCCCCTTATAAAGCAGAATTACATGATATGCATTGTCAGAGATAACAGAGACTAATACATCAATAATTGGTTAGGTGTTAAGTGGTTCATTTATTGCTCTTCCTACCGGGTGTGATGTCACTGGTATCCTGGAGGTCTGCCCCAGATTCCAGCGCCATCTTGTTAATGAGGGTGTTATTTGATGACAAGGGGAAACTCCCTAGCGGCCATTTTAGGTAATTTATGTATAACGTTGAATAATACTGATTATGGTTATGCTGAGTAAATAGGCATTTTACTAACATTAATTGGGTTAATATTTTTGTCCAGAACAGTCAGATTGGTTATGGTGCCTTGAGACTGTTTGGTAGCCCAGGAATAAGAATTACCTCCATGACGGCATACCATTTGCAAAAGAAGATAACCCGGGGTATTACAAATGGGGCATGTCCAGTCTTTTTTAGTAGCCATTTAGTCACAAACACTAGCCAAAGTTAGCGTTCATATTTGTTTGTGAAAAATGCAAAAAACAACTGGAAAATAAAAATGACACTTAAAGGACCACTATAGTGCCAGGAAAACATACTCGTTTTCCTGGCACTATAGTGCCCTGAGGGTGACCCCACCCTCAGGGACCCCCTCCCTCCGGGCTCTGGAGAGAGGAAGGGGTTAAACACTTACCTTTCTCCAGCGCCGGGCGGGGAGCTGTACTCCTCCTCTCCTCCTTGCTTGCGACGTCATCGG